>VYXC01007438.1:7135-25246 GCA_013397175.1 Platysteira castanea | reverse complement strand
TCTCAAGTTGTCTGTTCAAGCTTAATGGGAAAAAAAAAAAGTTCCAAATGAGAACGATCTTTGCACTGCTCCAGGTGAAGCACTGACCCCAGTGTACCTAACATGCTAAAGTGGTGAAATTCCTTTTCTGCTGCGTGTGTGGGGAGGAGCAGGGCTGGCAGGAGAACGGTGGGGATGGCAGCATCAGCCAGGGGGTTCTGGGCCTCGCTTCTGGCCAGTAAAGATGTGTGTGGGAACAGCACAAGGATGGTGCTTCAGCAGCAGCTGGTTGGGATTTTANTAATATGATAAGAAATTAGAGGATAATTTAAGCATGCAATGGGCTTTTCATTTGAGTTTTCTGTAGCTCTGTGCCTTTTTCTGACTCCCCAAATGCCTCTGGTTTTGGGAGAGGGGACCAGGTGAGGAGGGTCCTTTCTCAAGTTGTCTGTTCAAGCTTAATGGAAAAAAAAAAAAGTTCCAAATGAGAACGATCTTTGCACTGCTCCAGGTGAAGCACTGACCCCAGTGTACCTAACATGCTAAAGTGGTGAAATTCCTTTTCTGCTGCGTGTGTGGGGAGGAGCAGGGCTGGCAGGAGAACGGTGGGGATGGCAGCATCAGCCAGGGGGTTCTGGGCCTCGCTTCTGGCCAGTAAAGATGTGTGTGGGAACAGCACAAGGATGGTGCTTCAGCAGCAGCTGGTTGGGATTTTACTGGCACACGGCTGGAGCTGCCCAGGGCTGCCCTGGTCAGGTCCAGCCTGGACCTGGCAGAGTGGGGAGAAGCAAAAAAAAGTCAAAATACAGTGAAAAGTTAGGCTGGGTCTGTGCTCAAGGGCGCAGGAGGTGAACCCCATCCCTGGCAGTGCCCAAGGCCAGGCTGGACCCCTTGGAGCAGCCTGGGACAGTGGGAGGTGTCCCTGCCGTGGCAGGGGTGGCACTGGGTGGGCTTTGGGGTCCCTCCCAGCCCACAGCACTGTGTGAAGAGGGGCAGCAGCAGTTTGGCTACTGAGCCACAAGTTTCCTGAAGATGCCCAGTGCTGGAACTGGACAGGAAGTTTCACATTTGCCATTCCGGGAACTTCACGGGTTTCCTGCTGAGCACAGCCCTGTGCGGCTCGGGCTGTGCTGCCGGGGGTGCAGGGCAGGTCCCTCCGACGGAGCCACAATCAGCTTTGATTTCCCCGCGTGAGACCCCAGGAAGGCTCCGAGCTGCCTCCGTTGGGGGCTGCTGCTGCTAATTAGGCGCCATCAGGCAATTATCACTGGCTGATCAGTGCAGCCGGCTGCGAAGCGGGGTAGGAAATGCAGCGCTGAGAGGAGACCTCGAGGTGGGTGAGCTTTGCTGGGAGTCCCGGGAAGGGCTGCGCTTCCCAGGGAATTCCCTGCGCGGCTGTGCCCAGGGGCTGCTCTGTGCCCGGCGTGCCGGGAACGGCCCGTCCCCATCGTGGGCCAGCCCCGGGGACAGCGAGGGCTCGTCAGGAGGGTCCCGGTGCTGTCGGGCTGCCAAAAGCGAGCGGAAGGCTGGAGCCAAGCACCCGTGGGTGACAGCGGGGAGCAGCGGTCACGGCACGGGAGGCAGCCTCTGTCACCGGGACACTTCTGAGCCGCGCAGCTTCCCGAGCTCAAATGGGTTTGCCGTCGATCCCAGGCCCGTTTTACTCGCTCCTGCGGTCTCCCGGTGGCAGCCGGGCTGCGGGGTCTGTTTGGATGTGGCAGCTCTGTGTCTGCCCTTCCCGGCGGCTCTCGGGGGATGCGGGCAGGCAGCGGGGCCGGGGCTCTCCTGTGTCCCCTGTGACCGCCGAGATCTGCGGGAGCCCTGCGGGGCCCGCAGCCCACCCGGCATCTGCATCCGCTCTGTTCAGCACCAGGCCAATAAATAACAGGGCTTGGTGGATTAACGCGGAGAGGGACTCCTAAAAACTCTTTCTTCACAGAAGGACAGCAGCCCCAGGGCTCGGGCAGGTGCTGGGATTGAGCCGGAGGTGGGCCGGGCTCTCTGCGGGATGGGGGCCCTGGGCACAGGGAGCTGTGGTGGCACTCGGAGGGGAGCTCTCGCTCCCTCCATTCCCATTTGTCACCCGCAGCAAACAAATCGCTCCGTGGGTGTTTATTCCCCGTTCGTGCCGCGCTCTCTCGCCTGTTCCGAAGCGCTCTGTGTCTCCTGCTGGTTCTGCCTGGGTGTCTCGCTGTGAGTTAAACAAGCGCGGCCGGGGGCTGCGGGCATCCTCGGAGCCGCAGCCCTGGGGCATCCCCGGCTGGGAGATCCCTGCTGCTGTTTGTTCTGCTGCCTTGCCGGGGATTGAAGAGACTGGAGAAGCGGAGCAGAGGCAGGGACTGAACTTGCAGGAATCCTCTGGAAGCCGATGCCTCCCAGTAAATAATTCCAGCGTTCCAGTTACCCCAGAGGGAAGGTGAGGGGAGGTTTGGGGAGCCTGGCGGGCTGTGCAAACACACTGGGTCCCTCCAAGCTTGGAACCTATTTCCAGATACCTCAGCAGCTGGCTACATCGCGGTTTGTGTGGAGCAGAGGTGCCAGCACCCACGACCTGTCTCCTGTCCGTGTGTGACCCTCTCCCTCCCAGCCCGGCTCCTGGGCGAGCGTGGGCCGCGGGCTGAGCGGGCTCCTGCTGCTGCTGCCCCAGAGCCTGGCACGGATTTACCGGGCCCTGCCTCTCCTCACAGACTGCCCCGGTGTCTGATCAACTCCCGGGCAGTGCTGATTGCAATCAGTTCTCCGTCCGCACCTCCCGAAGTGATGGCTCTGTTCTCCTGCAGACACCCGAGATGTGAGCATACATCTTCTGCCAACTGTCCAATGAATATTCATCTGCTCATAATAAACTGTCTCATAAATAATTCCAGCTTCACAAAATGAGGGAGTTTAAGATATTGCAAAGTTAAATGAACCATTAGTGATGTGTCTCTTATAAGTACCGCCAGTGATTGGATGTTGTTTCAGAGATTTTCCCATCATGTATTTTTATTCATTTATGAACGTGTGACAAAGAACCTTTAGCTTTTGTTCCTTATCTATCTTTATTGTTTCTGTTGAAAGGTGAGATGGGTTTATTTGGATTGCGGTGGCTGTGGCCCATTGCAAGTGTGAAAAGGCTGCAGTGCTACCAGGCCGTGAGGAGCACAAAGCAGGGGATGGCAAAGCAGCTTCATAAAATGAGGGCTCAGGATGTCCGAGTTGAGCTTTCTGGATCTTAAATTCCCTGCCTTAGCCAGGACAAGGCTTGCAGCCACCCGCAGTTCCCCATATGATAGACTAAGGATGGCATTCCCTATTTTGTTTGAAAAATCCTTTCTGGATGAGAATTTTTGGGCACGCCTGCCCTTTCTGCACGAGTGTGGGAGAACTCTCTCAGGGGAGGAAGTTCTGTTGCGTGGTTTTGTTAATACCAAAAAGTTGGCCAAGTTTAATCAAATTCAGCTTCGATAAGTGAAAAATGAAATAAAAGCCAGAATGGTTTGCGTTGGAAGGGACCTTCAGGACCATCTCATTCCACCCCTGCCTTGGACAGGGACACCTTCCACTGTCCCAGGGTGTTCCAGACCCTGTCCAGCCTGGCCTTGGGCACCTCCAGGACGCCAGCCGTGCCCTGGGCAGCTGTGCCAGGCCTGGAGAGCCCTTTCCATGAAGATTCTTTTCCTATTCTTCCCATGTTTCCATTGCTCTCTTGTTTTGAAATAGAACACGTTGTTGTAGGTGAGCGTCAGGTGGGCGAGAGGAAGATTTGCCTTGGAAATCACAGGAAGAGTCAAACCACATGAGCTTAATTATCAATCACTAAAACTGCAGAGAAAAATTTGTGAAACTGCCTCCTCCAAAATAAAAGGTCTAATAAACTGTGGAAGAAGCAATTTTAAGGGAAATGTTTATCGCAGTGAGATGATTTATTCCCTGGGAACCACTCTCAGCTTGACTTTTTGGAAGCTCTCAGTACAAAACAATAAATTGCTACTTTAAGCCATGAAAAATTTTGAAGTAGACAAAGTCACGGTGACAGTGGCCTACTTTAATCTGCCATTTACAGCAAATTAAAAGCTACCCTCTTTGTAGGTGTAGGTTTGAAAGCTGTTGGCATGTCTGGTTCCAGCAACACCTCCAGGATTGCCGGGATTCTCCCTTTATTGGGTGGAAGGACACAGTGTCCGTGTGGGGAAGGAAATGCTCGGGGTTTTGTTTGCAGGGTCTGGTCCCGGGATGGAGAATGGTTTTCCTTGGGTGAGCACGGAGCAGGCAGGTGCTGTGTCTGCATCTTCCCTCCTCCGTCGGTGCTGCCTGGGATTCCCAGGGAGTGTCGGAGCCTGGCTCTGCTCTCCTCACACCTGCAGAGTCGATTTTGCGGAGGGTTCATCAAACCCAGCCGGCTGAAAACCTCGCGCTAATTAGGAGGCAGCTGTACAGTGGCCATAAATCCATTTCCTCGGGGGAACGAGGTGAGACGTGGATCTCTGGGCTCCCAAACCGTGAGCGGGTAAGGAATTCAGGTATTTATAAAAACACGCAAGCTGTACCGGGAGAGATAAGCCTGGCTTATGAATAACATTACCCTAAAGTGCTCAGCTGAGCTCTCATCCCCTCCCTGCCACTGCTGCGCAGATTGGAGAGCAGATAACGACCGTTTGTGAGCCCCAGGAAAGGGTTTGTGTAAATTATTCTAACATTTCAGCTTCGGTTTTCTTTTCCCACGTTGTGTTCATTTGGACCTGACCTTTTCCCAGCACTCCTGGAGAGGTGCCCATCTCCTGGTGCCACCTGCCCAGGAGCCTCCAGGTGCCACATGCTGGGGGTGCCACGTGTCCAGTGGGCTATTGGGAGTGACCTCTGGAGAATTCGGGCATGAACAGCAGGTTCAGGCTCAATCCCTCTTTCCAGAGAACTGGAACTTTATCCTCACTATTCCTCCCTGGGAGGGTGGGCAGGCCCTGGCCCAGGGTGCCCAGAGCAGCTGTGGCTGCCCCTGGATCCCTGGCAGTGCCCAAGGCCAGGCTGGACACTGGGGCTGGGAGCAGCCTGGGACAGTGGGAGGTGTCCCTGCCATGGCAGGGGTGGCACTGGGTGGGCTCTGGGGTCCCTTCCAACCCAAACCATTCCCAGACTGACCTTGGAGGATGCTGGTGCTGGGCCTGAAGAAAGAACAGGTCACAACTCCATAAACTCTGCACAAACCCCACCCCTGCAGCCCAGCTCTGGCCATCTGCCCTGGCCTGGGTTGTTTGTCCATCCTCCCTGAGCACAGCCATGGGAATGTTGGGAAGCAGCAAAGATGGGGTTGGTTTGTGGAGGTGATTTTTCAACTTTGTTCTCCTACAGAAAATTAATTAGGCCATTATCAGGGCTCGGCAGCAGCAGGTTGCCATGTGGCTCTCGGGTGTGTGGGTGTAGTCCTGGAGGTTTTCTGAATCTTTTAATTACCAGTCATGAGTGTAGCAGAGCCTGGAGGAGATGTGTGCCCATGGAGGGAAATATTAACGCTGTCTGGATGGGGGGCTGTGGGAATGTCTCTGTGCCTGCAGCCAAACCTGCTCCAAACAGGCTCGGGGAGAAACAAACCCAGAAAGAACAGTCCCAGGGCTTTGAATCAGCATTACACAAGCAGTGGGGATATGTACATTCCACTTTTAATTTTAACAATCCCATCAAATCTGCCTTCCACACGGGGGGTTCACAGGGCCTTTAGCATTGCCAATATTTTTACTCCACTGAAAGCAAACTTTGATGTGTTCCTTCCTGAAAAAAAACCCCTTCCTGTTTTCACTCTGCTCACCTGATTTCTTCTACAGATTTTAAAGGTTTGTTGCTTGCTTGGACGGTGCTTGGAGCAACCTGGGACAGTGGGAGGTGTCCCTGTCCATGGCAGGGGTGGCACTGGGTGAGCTTTAGGGTCCTTCCCAACCCAAACCCTCTGGAATTCCATGATTGTCCCCTGTAGTGTTCCCTGTGGCGGTGTGGAGTCTCTGGAAAATCCTAAATGCCACAAAGATTGTTGAAGCTGGAGGTTTTGAACAGCACTTGCTGCCCTGAAAACTCCACCAACTCTTTTTGTTTCTTGTGGCAATCTCTAGATCATCCCTGTGCCATTGTGGAGAGCAATTGCTGCATATAATTTTGATTCTGAGGACAGGCATTAGTTAACAAAAGAAATGAAAACAACTCATCTAATAGCCTGTAATAACTCATGATGTCAACCCCTAAATTGTGTTTCTGTGGCATTGAGATTGGCATTGAGATTACACAAAGGTTTTCTCCAGCAGGCTCTGGGAGACCTGAATATTCCATTGTGTTGATGAAGACAAATCCTCCCCGTGCTCAGCTGCATTAGGTTAATGTCTGAGTGTGCTTCCTCAGGAATATGATGATAAATTAAGTGGGTTGGTGCTGGCCAGGCGTGTGCAACTGATCAGGGCAGGGTTCTGGGATCACACACAGACCTCACCTACCTGTAAATATATTCTGTATTTACCGTGCTGCTGCCATCCCCTCTGCTGCTGCTCCTCCCTCTCCAGGTGCAGCTGTGGGGTTTGGAGCTTGTCCAGACCTGCCTTTGCCCAGGAGCTGGGCTCAGTCCTTGTGGGTCCCTTCAAACTCAGATATTCTGTGATTCACCTCTCCTGTGCAGGCCTTCAGCTGACTTTGAAGATTCCTCTGGAACTTTCCACTTCTGTCCAGCCTGGGTTTCCTCATGTAAGAAATGTTCATTTGTGAGATGGTTTAAAACTTGTTTTTCTTTTAACTGGGCTTCCTTGTTCTCTTTGTTTCATTATTTTCTTTTCATCTCTTCTCATGTGTTTTATTCATCCATCTTCCCCCATGTTTTACTTACCCTTCTTTCTGTTTCTTACCCCTCTTGATGATAGGACAGGACAAGGGGCATGGCTTTAAGTGAAAGAGGGTGGGACTAGATTGGATTTGGGGCAGGAATTGTTCCCTGGGAGGGTGGGCAGGCCCTGGCCCAGGGTGCCCAGAGCAGCTGTGGCTGCCCCTGGATCCCTGGCAGTGCCCAAGGCCAGGCTGGACACTGGGGCTGGGAGCAGCCTGGGACAGTGGGAGGTGTCCCTGCCATGGCAGGGGTGGCACTGGGTGGGATTGAAGGTCCTTTCAAACCCAAACCATTCTGGGATCTCCCAGCAGTCCTCTCTCTCTGCCTTTTCCTAACATTGCTCTCTTTGCATTTCCTTTTGACACCCTTTTTCCAGCACTACCTTCTGGGAGGGTGCCAGAGTGGAGGGAAGTCCTTGGAATGAGGTTTCATCCACTCCCTGCTGTCCATCCCAGCAAAAACCCAGTTTCTGCTGCCAGCCTTGAATCCAGCTGTGCCTTCCACAGCCGTGTCCTCCCACCCAGGGCTTGCATTCAGAGATGAACTTTGGTGGCAGTGTGGTGCCTTTACTCCCATCCAGGCTCTTGTGGGGTTGGAAGCAGGGGAGGGTGGCCCTGGTGCTGCTCCTCTGCACTGGTCAAGTGCTGGTCAGATGTCGATGGAATAATTTCTCCTAATGTCATCTCCTGCTTCTGTAGTGCCATCAAAAGGAGGGAGAGAGGGAGAAGAAAGTGATTCAGAATGGGTCTGACTCAAGAGAACACTGCTCCTGCCTCAAACACAGCTTGACCATCTATGGAAGAATTATGATCTATTTAGTTTAATATTTCAGCCTTCTTCACTTTCAGAGAGTGCAGCAGTAATGAGTCACTGACCCTGGAAAAATACCACTGATTTGATTAATTAGCACTTTAAAAGGACTCCTCAGAAAGGCAACTTTCAAAGGTTGGCAATAATGCTGGTATTTTATTTGTCCTTTCATTAGCTGGAGCACTAAGAAATTCTGACGGGAGTTTTATGTGATTACTTTCCAGTTGGTGCAGTGCAACCCCTGAAATATTCCTACACGTAGATCAGAAGGAAAATTCAAAGGGAAAAAGGCTGAATTTCTCTTTAAATTCACCTTTTAAAACGAGGAAGCAGGGGATTGTTCAGGGTGGGTAGTGAACACTTTTCTGTTCTGCTGCCCAGCCAAACCTGGGCTTTGTAGCATTATAGACTGGTTTGGGTGGGAAGGGACCCCAGAGCCCACCCAGTGCCACCCCTGCCATGGCAGGGACACCTCCCACTGTCCCAGGCTGCTCCCAGCCCCAGTGTCCAGCCTGGCCTTGGGCACTGCCAGGGATCCAGGGGCAGCCACAGCTGCTCTGGGCACCCTGGGCCAGGGCCTGCCCACCCTCCTTGTAAAATACTTCCCTAGAGAGTTCCCAGAGGGTCTCACCGGTGGATCCAATTAATTAACGAGGTAGGAAAAGCTTCCTTTAAGCACAACATTCGCTTTGCTCGGGGGAGCCTGGAGCCCTGGCATGACCTGCGGCTGTGGGGATGTTCTGAGCAGGGGAGCTCAGCGGGGCCCAGGGGATTTTGGCCGGGACTGAAGCTGCCCCAGCAGGACACGGGGTGATGGCTGGTGCCTGCAGGAGGCCTGAGGAGCCCACAGGAGCCCACAGAAGCCCATCGAAGCCCGCAGGGGCCCACAGGAAGCCACAGGAGCCCCCAGGAGGCCACAGAAGCCCACAGGAGCCCACAAAAACCCACAGGAGCCTGCAGGAGCTCTCAGGAGCGCACAGGAGCCCACAAAAGCCCACAGGAGCCCGCAGGAGCCCTCAGGAGCCCACAGGAACCCACAGGAGGCCACAGGAGCCCGCAGGCCGTGGGCTGGGACAGGGAGCTCAGCCCTGCCACTTCCCCAAGGGCACCAGGGTCGGGACGGGCCTTGCGGGCACAGACACCCGGAGCAGGACAAGGAGCACGAGGAGAGCTCCTGTGGAATGGTAGGAACGGCATTTCCCAGGCTCCAGCTGCTCTGCTCGGCCTGGCTGCCACGTTCTGTCCCCCTCAGGGCTGCACGCCGGGCCCGGCCCGCGCCCAGGCCCATCCATCTCCCACAGCACCTCGGGCTCTGCCCCCAGGCAGCACGGCTGGCCTGGCACTGAGATTTGGGCTTTTCCTGCTTTCCACTTGAGCGGGATTTTGAAGGGACCAGTGTGACAGGAAGGGAAGGCCTGGCAGGAGAGGCTCGGCTTGGCTGCAGCATCGCCCTGAGAGCTGGGAAGGGATTCCCAGTTTCCTCTGAGAACTGGGGGACTGGGGCTGGGTGAGGGGCTCCGGATAAACTCCTTGGGTGGGAAAAGAGCTG
This sequence comes from Platysteira castanea, assembly GCA_013397175.1. Taxonomy (NCBI): domain Eukaryota; kingdom Metazoa; phylum Chordata; class Aves; order Passeriformes; genus Platysteira; species Platysteira castanea. Next base: position 16,073 of record VYXC01007438.1, on the reverse strand, counting down.
AAATGCTGGAGTGGTGCCAGGAATGGTGGCCAGCTGCTGGGGATTTGGTCGCCCTTTAGGACACTGGACTTGGATTGGGTCTGATCATCGACGTGGGATGAGCCAGGGAGGGCTGTGCCCATAACCAGGCCTGGGGAATATTCTCATGTCCAATTCCAAGCACTGGCATCAGCACTCAATGATTCAAGAAACCCACAGACAGTCTTGGATTAATCAGCACCTCTGGATTTCATGAAATCCATAAATTCCCCTAATGAATTCCGATTTCCAGCCTTCTGCCTGTGCCTGTTCTTGGAGGCTGCTCGCAAGGAAAGGGAGAAGAGCAGCTTTCCCTTGGTTCCATCTAGGCCTGGCTGTGCTCTACAGCCATTTAGGATTTAATCTGAAAACACGTTCCAGCGTTATTGCATGATGTAATGATATTGCCTGCTAATTAAATTAATTGGAATGAGCTCCCTGGTGATCAGCCAGGCACTCTAATGGGATGGGCGGTGTGGGGATAACGGGGCACACGCGTCCTGCAGATCCCCACTTTGGGCCAGCAGTGTGAGCAGGAGCAGCCTCGGCATTTGCTGTGCTGAACTTTACCCGAGCGTTCCTGCGCCTCTGGGGCCTCCTTTGATCCGTGCTGTTTGTGTTTGATTGGATTAAAACTGCTTTAATAACTGCGCAAAGCCCTGTTTGGATTAAGGAGCGAAATTAATGCTACGAGGAAGGAAATAATGAGACTGATCCCACGCCTCGTGCCTCTGCCTGCAGCCTGCTCACACGAGGAAGCGGGGCTGTGGGGGAGGATGGGTTTGGAGGGGACCATGGGGGGCTGCTGGGGGGTGGCTGCACTCGGAGGGCTCTTCTGAGCTGAACAGCTCCCGGATCCTGTGCCTGGATGGGGCTTGCCTGGTTCCTGCAGGGTGCCACAAGTCAGTGGGGAAAAACCAGGTGTTTGTTAAAGTTTTCTGAACTCCGGCAGAGTTTGTGACTTGTCATCGGGGCAGGAGTCAGGGCAGGGTCTCTGCCTGTCCTGCTCTGTGTTTGGGGAGAATGGGCAATTTCCAGATGCAAACTGTACAAACTTATATTTTCCACAGTGCTTGGGTCCAGCAGGTCCCGGTTCTGTGTGCTGCTCAAGAGTGCAGTTCAGCCTGCAGAGGAGGATCTCCAGGGAAACCTCAGAGCCCCTTCCAGGGCCTAAAGGGGCTCCAGGAGAGCTGGAGAGGGGCTGGGGACAAGGGCTGGAGGGACAGGACACAGGGAATGGGTTCAAACTGAAAGAGGGGAATTTTGGGATAAATATATGGAAGAGACTGTTCCCTGGGAGGGTGGGCAGGCCCTGGCCCAGGGTGCCCAGAGCAGCTGTGGCTGCCCCTGGATCCCTGGCGGTGCCCAAGGCCAGGCTGGACACTGGGGCTGGGAGCAGCCTGGGACAGTGGGAGGTGTCCCTGCCATGGCAGGGGTGGCACTGGGTGGGCTCTGGGGTCTTTCTGACCCAGCCCATTCCCTGACCCTGTAAGTCTGGAGGAGCAGAGCGCAGTGGTGTAAAGCCCAAGGCTGATGTGGGATGCTCCATCACGGGATCCATGAGGATCAGCTGCTCCAGGGACAGACTGACCCCACGTCGATGCCCACCAGGACCAGCACTGGAGCACTGGGGGCTCAAGGAGCTGGTGGGAAATCCTCCTGCTCATCCCCATCCCATGGGAAAAGAAAAATCCCCCATGTCGCCTGTGCTGGCCCATCACGGCACATCCTGCTGCAGCAGGCAGTGAAAAGTGTTTTCTTAAAAGCTTTTATTGGTATTCAACAAACAATAATAATGTAATCAGAGCGATCAAATCCTCAAGTACTGTCAAATTTTTTCTGGAAGATGAAAGCGTGAAATGTTCTGTGCTCCTGGCAGTTTGTGCTACAGAAACTGAGCAAACTGGAGGGTTTGATAATGCATTAATGGCACTGGTTTTAAGAGGAGCTGCCTGAAATGCCACATTTGCCTGTCACAGGAGCACTGGGGGTGTTTTCCTGTCGTTTGATGTGTTGGGGGGTTTCTCTCCTGTCCCTGACCGGCGTTCTCAGCCCTGGCACAGAGCCCTGTGACACCTGAGAGATCTGAGCAGCCACAGAAACTGCCCCTCACGGGGACATCTCAGGGATTTGGGGGCAATTACAGAAACTGCCCCTCATGGGAACACCTGAGAGATCTGGGGAGTTACAGAAACTGCCCCTCACGGGGACACCTCAGGGATTTGGGGAACCAAACCCTGCTGTGGTTGAATGTTCGGGTATTTTTATATTGAGTTTTCTCTGAAAAAGCCCATGACAAACCTTAAAGGAGCCAAGAAAACACCCCAAGCCAAAGCCCAGAAGAGCCCACAAAAGACTGCGATGCCTCAGGGAGCTCCCCCCGACTTTCTCGAGGGTCACAAAGAGAGACACGGAACTTCATTACCAAGAAGAATTCCCGTGGCAGATGGAATTGTCATCTGCCAGCAGGACCCTCTGCAACTGATTCCCTTTTCCCTTTAGGACTTTGCTTGTCGATTGAGTTTTGCCTGCATTGAAACACTTCTTTTTTCTTTCCATTTTCATCTGCTCAAAAATACCCTAAAAAGAAACCTAGTTGGTTTTTTTTCCTCTCTAGTAGAATGGCACTACCAGCAGTTGCTCAGGCTATTTTTGAATTAAACAGAGCAGAGGAATTTTCTAATGGGAAGGGAGGATTTCAGTCATTGTTAGTCCCCCTTACAGCCCAGGCCCGAAGCAGGCAGCTTTCCCCATCCCTGGGAAGGAACAAGCTTCTCATGCTGGGCATGGGGTTGGTTTGGGGTTTGTTCTTTATTGTAAAGCTTCTGTCTTAAATTTGCAGCACTCAAGTCCGGACAATCCAATGCCTGAGGTCAATCACGAGTCTTTGCTGAGCAGTAACAGTGACTTTTTTAGTGGCTTTAAGGGTATTTCCTCAAAAAAAAAAAAAAAAATTGCAGTAATTGTTTTTTTAAAGTTGCTTAAGAATCATGGAATCAGAGAATGGTTTGGGTTGGAATGGACCTCAAACATCATCTCATTCCAGCCCCTGCCATGGGGCTTGGCACTGCCAGGGATCCAGGGGCAGCCACAGCTGCTCTGGGCACCCTGGGCCAGGACCTGCCCACCCTCCCAGGGAACAATTCCTGCCCAAAATCCCATCCATCCCTGCCCTCTGGCAGTGGGAAGCCATTCCCTGGGTCCTGTCCCTCCAGCCCTTGTCCCCAGGCCCTCTCCAGCTCTCCTGGAGCCCCTTTAGGTCCTGCAAGGGGCTCTGAGCTCTCCCTGGAGCTTCTCCTCTGCAGGCTGAGTCCCTTCTCCCCAGGGCTCAGCTCCAGCTGCTGTGGACCCATTTCCTCTGCCCAGCTCCGCAGCAGTTTGGAGCAGGGGTTTTGCTGGAAGTGTTTGTTTTCAGGAGAGCTTTGTGTCCTTCCTAATTCCTCAGCGGGTGGCTGAGCACTCCCTGGTGTGCAGCCCAGGGGAGCAGCTGTGTCCCTGTGTCCTGCAGCTCATCCTGGGGCTCTGAGCCCCTCCAGGACCAGGAAAGCCCCAGATCAGGGGGAGGCAGAGGGCAGCACCCAGCCCTGCTCCTGGGCTTGCTTGGAGAAGGGACTGGGGCAGGATAAATGGCCTAAGCCAGAGCTGACTGCAAAGGGAAATCATCCCTGCAGTGGGTAATTAGGTGAGGAGGAAAAGTGGCTGCAGTGAGGAGAGACCAGGAAGCTCCATCCTGGGAAAGCTCCTGTGGGAGCAGAGCAGAGCCCATTCCAGCTGAGTGGCTGTGCAGCCATGCCGGGGGTTTAGTGCCGGGGAAATGAAATGGGAAGGGTTCCAGATGCAATAATTAGTCCTTGGTACCTTTTTTTTTTTTGTGACTTGACTCTGCTATTGCCACATTTGGTTCCTGCCGTGGTTCTGGAGGAAGCGTGGTGTGTGATTTGGGGCTGTCTCCAGCACTGAATCCGGAGTAATGGTGATGTTACTTAACAGCAATAATCTGGGAAGGGAAATAATTAGGAAACAAAAGTGTATTAAAGTTACTGCAAAGAGGATAAAGCCCATAAAACTGTAATTGCTCGCCTGATAAAGTGAAGTTTAAAACTTGCAATCAGCGTTGACATAATTGTGTTAATGTGGGGAGGTAAAAACACCTAATTAAGGAGCCAAAGCCATGTGTTCTACCTGGGGATAACGGATGAAATGCAGAGGTGCTGATGATTTCCCCCTGTGTGAGACACCAGTGCCCACGAATCCCCTCCCTGCCCTCATGGACTGAACTCCTGGGGCTGGGGCTGGGGTCCTGGGGCAGCTCTGGGCCCTCCTGACAGGAGAGCCCTGGGGGGCTGGGGCATGTGCAGGGCAGGGAATGGAGCTGGGGAAGGGGCTGGAGCCCCAGGAGAGGCTGAGGGAGCTGGGGAAGGGGCTCAGCCTGGAGAAAAGGAGCTCAGGGGGGCCCTGGTGGCTCTGCACAAGTCCCTGACAGGAGGGGGCTCAGGGGGGGTCGGGCTCTGCTCCCAGGGAACAGGGACAGGAGCAGAGGGAACGGCCTCAGGCTGGGCCAGGGGAGGCTCAGGGTGGGCAGCAGCAGGAATTTCCCCATGGAAAGGGTGCTCAGGCCTTGGAACTGCCCAGGGAGGTTTGGAGTGCCCATCCCTGGAGGTGTCCAGGGAATTGCTGGAGGTGGCACTGAGTGCCCTGGGCTGGGGACAAGGTGGGGTCAGGCACAGCTTGGGCTCGATGGGCTGGGAGGGCTTTTCCCACCTCAGTGACTCTGGAATTGTGATGACATGACCACCCCTGAAGCACCAGCAGTCCCTGCCCATGCTGGGAACAGCAGGATGTCTGGAGCTTCTCACACAAAGGTTCTGCTGGCATTCACGAAAGAGTTAATTTCCAGACAAGTTGTTTGGAGTGGACTCATTGATCTGACTCCACTGAGAAGCTGCAATGCTCAGAATTTCTTCCTTAGCTCCCTGAGGTTCCTGGAATGCTTATGAGATGAGTGGTGGTGCAGAGGACCAGCTCTCCAGGCTTTCAGGGATGACTGGAGAATGTAAATGAGGGAAGCATCCCTGGAAACACCCGGGGCTGTAGCAGCTGCAAACCATCTTCTCCTCAAACCCTTGATGCCACACTTGTGTCTTGCTGTTTTGGAGGGCTGGAAGGTGCAAGTGTGACTCTGAGAACGCTGTGTTCCTGCAGTGTCTCCTTGGAGATCCACAGAGTGCTCCAGACGATCTGCTGGCTCTGGGAAGATGGGAGGGAATGGGGAAATTTGTCTCTTTCTGCCGTGGCCAGCAGTGCCTGCCAGGAGTGTCTCCCATGGAAAGGAGAAGTGTTGGCCCCAGGGAAGCCCTGGGGGCCCTTCTGGAGTGCTGGACCAGCCCCGGGGCAGCAGATCCATGGAATTTATGGAATCCTAGGCTGGCTGGGGTTGGAAGAGACCCTAAAGCCCACCCAGTGCCACCCCTGCCATGGGCAGGGACACCTCCCACTGTCCCAGGCTGCTCCCAGCCCCAGTGTCCAGCCTGGCCTTGGGCACTGCCGGGGATCCAGGGGCAGCCCCAGCTGCTCTGGGCACCCTGGGCCAGGGCTGCTGGCATCAGCAATGCCAGTGTTCGAGGGAGGCACCCACCTCCCTGGCATCTCCTCCCTGAGGGCATCACTGGGTGCACTTTGTGGATTCCAGGTGGTATTGAGGGTGGGTTTAGCCATCCCTGGCTGTAGAGGGGAGCTGAGTTGCTGCACCTACCGGTTGCTCAGCCCCCAGTTGAGCACAGAAACTTTTCTGGAGTCTTTTAAATGGATGCTGAGATCCAAGAGAGCTGCGTGTGCTCTCAGGAGAGCTCTGGCACAAAGAGGGGCAGAGGCAGGTATCTTTATCCTGGTTTTCTTTGATCCTCCTGCTGCTGTGGAGTGGCACTGGGAGTGCCTCCCCAGCAGGGTTAAATCCCTGGACTGGAGGAGTGTTCAGGGACCTGTTACAAAGCAAACCCTCCCCGGACTGACTGGGCTCTTTATTCTCCAATTCACAAAGAGAATGTTTCCAGCCTCTCCATCTCTCTCATGCACACACAAAAGATGCCCTTTTTTTCTGTATTTCTCTTGGTTTGAATGTTTTCTGTTTCTTCTCACAGCTACCTGAAGTGATCTTCCTGTGTGCAAACCCTGCCGAGCCTCACCTGGCATCTGGGCTGGTTTTAAAGAAGAAAAGTGTCTTTGACTTCTGCATCCAGCGGGACTGGAAGAAATTCAGGATCTGAGTGAATGAATTTGATGTTACCCAGAGCAGCTGTGGCTGCCCCTGGATCCCTGGCAGTGCCCAAGGCCAGGCTGGACACTGGGGCTGGGAGCAGCCTGGGACAGTGGGAGGTGTCCCTGCCATGGCACGGGTGGCACTGGGTGAGCTTTGGGGTCCCTTCCCACCCAAACCAGTCTGGGGTTCTGTATTTGCCTGAGCCCTCTTGTTCTGCTTTCAGCTGACCAGGAACTGATGGGCAGTGACCCCTCGTTTGTTTTTCCTTCCTACATTACCAGAGTTTGAAGTTTTGGTATCAATAACTCTGTCTTTGGATAAAAACAGCTTGTGACTATTGTATAAATACCAGCAAACAAATTGATTGAAGTGCAATGAATGGAAACTGATATTTTACAGAAGGAATTTTACAGGGGGAATGCTGCTCCATCCTTTTCTCCACCCAGTTTGCCAGGGGTCACCTCCTGGCAGAGAGGTGGGAGAGCCTCCCGAGGAGCCCAAGGCAATTCCCACGATCCCTGAGACTGGCAAAGGGCTCCTGGGAAGGCTGGAGTCCTGCATCACACAGGTTTTCCTGCAGTGATTTTTATTGCACCGAAGCTACTCTTCATTTACCTCCTCTTTTTTTGATCCCTCTTAATGGGGTTGTAGCAGGGCTCATGGCAATCCATGGAATTCAGCAAAAATCGCATCAAAGGCCGGGTATTTCCCATGCCAGGAGCCGAAACAAGGGGTCACTTTGTGTCAGTCTTTGATTTGGTGTGTTTGCCTGGGGCTCTGCTCAGTGGAGGCTGGACCTGTGCTCCGAGGGGCAGCGGGAGCTGCTCCACCACCCACCACGGACACCCACCACCCACCAGGGACACCCACCACCCACCAGGGACACCCACCACCCACCATGGACTCCCACCAGGGACACCCACCACCCACCATGGACACCCACCAGGGACACCCACCACCCACCACGGACACCCACCACCCACCAGGGACACCCTCAGCAGCCGTGGGTGCCACGGGTGCCATGGGAACCCCGGTGCTGGCACCTGCGGGCACCTCCAGAGGCCCTAGCGCCCCTGGCCACAGGTGCCCCTGCACTCAGGGTGTTCCACGGGCTGCCTTTGCAAGGTGGGGTGGGCTCCGGGCTGTTTGTGGCCACCACACCAAATTCATGGATCCCTGTGGGTGGCTGCTGACCACAGCACCCCTCCCTTGAATCAGTCAGTGCACCAACCTCGGCAGGTTTGGTCAGTACCCAATGTTGTCTCACCAGACAACCCCGGCACAAGGAAAAGTGGTTAAGAATGTCCTCAGGGAGAGAAGTCTATAATGTGGATATTAACAAAAGGGATGTCTCTTTGGAGTGCTCAGACCCATTTTTCAGACTTAAAAATGAAGATGATGGGTCTAAACCTTTTATTTCAGTGCTAAATTGGCTTTTTGGCTGCCTAAAGTGCACTTTGCAGTGTTAAAGGGCCAAGGTGTGCACCAGAGGTGATGCTGATGAACTCTCAGGTGCCTTTTCCTCCCACTGCATTCAAACCCAGCTCCTCGAGCACCACTGCATTTCACAGGAAGCAGCCCTTTTTCTGTGTGTTGGTTTCTTGCTGTTGATTTTGTCATTGTGTTTCCATTCCTCTGCTCAGTCCCAATTACCAGGATGTGGTTTTGAGTTGTACAAACAGCCACACACTAAAACATTTAGCAGTGATCCTCTGTTCATCAGATCTCTGTCACTTTGTGCATTACTCCAATCTCCATTTCCCAGTGTCTCTCAGGGTAATTATAAGCAATGTATTTCCCTGCTCTCGTGTTTAGCCACAGATCATCATCATTTGATTCCAAAACTTCCTCGGTATTACCTTTACTGAGGTTATTTGCTGCCATGGGAGATCCAACTCCTCTGTAATGATTTTAAAGCGTGAAGCTGAAACATTTGTGTGTTCTGTGAACTCAGGCTCAGCCCATTTTGCCGTTATTCATCCCTTTAATTTTTTGCTGGAGCTGCTGGAAGCTGTGATGCCGTCAGCAGAGGCTTGCTCAGCTCCTTCATTTCACAGTGGGAAGGAGACGGCAGCAGAAACAAACCCACAGGTTGTAAGGGAACATTGCTGGCCCCGGGGGGCTCAGCCCGGAATCACCTGGGCTGGGCTGGACCAGGGAGCTGCTCTCGGGCAGCAGCAGCGACACCAGGCTCCTCTCCTCTCGTCTGCCAGGAAATTCACAGGATCCCAGACTGGTTTGGGTGGGAAAGGACCCCAAAGCCCACCCAGTGCCACCCCTGCCATGGCAGGGACACCTCCCACTGTCCCAGGCTGCTCCCAGCCCCAGTGTCCAGCCTGGCCTTGGGCACTGCCAGGGATCCAGGGGCAGCCCCAGCTGCTCTGGGCACCCTGGGCCCCCGCTTACAGGGAAGAATTTCCTCCCAATATCCCACCTAACCCTGTCCTCTGGCAGTTTAAATCCATGTCATTTTCCCTGCCGACAGAAGGGTCTCGGCTGAGGGGCAGCCGGAGGATACCCGGCCCTGCTGCTACGCTGATGCCGGGGCGCTCGCACGGCCGGGGAAAGGAGGAGACTGGGGGGGTCGGGAAGGTTTGGGAGCTGCGGCTTCCGGGGACGGCGAGGAGGTTGGGGAGCTTGGGGGGTCGGAGGTGTGGAGGGGGT
>VYXC01007380.1:10048-33046 GCA_013397175.1 Platysteira castanea | reverse complement strand
GGGTGCTCTGATCCCACTGTCCCTGATGCTGAAAAAGATGTTAAACATTGTTGGTCCCAACACCGAGCCCTGAGGAAGGTCAGTCATCAATAATCTCCACTTCGACTTGAGCCCTTTCTGAGCCCAGAAACTGCAGCTTTTCTAGTGCAACCATCTATCCAATTCCTTGTCCACTGAGTGCTACATCTGTCAAACCCATGTCTCTGGCTTGAGTATGAACATTATTTCCAACAGTTCTGGGTCTGAATGGGATGGAGTGAGCTTTCTTCATAGCATCCTTTATGGTACTGTGCTTCAGATTTGTGACCAAAACACTGCTCTTAACAGTATCACCCCTTTCAGATGTTGCTGAGCAAGGCTTGCACAGCATCAAGGTCTGAGCAGAGCTAGGAGACTTCACAATTCAGGAACTCTACTAAGAGCATCTTGTGAATTTTTAAAATAGCCTATCCTTCTATAAGAAATTCTTATACATGTCAAAGGCATAATTAATAAACTTGGTTGAGTTTTCACTGTCTGTGCTATCAAGATACAGCAATATATTTTCACAAGTCTCCCATTTCCCTGAGAATTCTGTTCATAGATATGTGAAAAGTTACCAGTGTTTCACTGAAATGGCACAAGAAATCAAAAGTTTGTCATCAAACTGTGGGATACTGGTTACTACACAGTCTTAGTTAAAAAATCATTGTGTTCAGAATGTCATACAGAAAGTCGTATATCCAGGTAAAGACCTGAGGGCTCTACTTACAGCGACATAGATGATGCAGAATTAAGTCCTCAAACTGCATATTTCGTGTCCAAGACAGCATGGCTGTCAGAGAAATATTTCAGCCAGTGTAATACTTATCATAGCTACCATGTTATGTCTAAGTCAGTTGGAAGATTACTGCCAAAATGATGGAGTTTCCACTTTGGGGAGAAGTCTTCCCTCTGAACCCCTTGGTTGTACTATAAATATATATTTTTTTTAATTGCAAAAACCTGTATTATCCTCCACTGAATTATCCACAGGAATGGAAACGTACATTTGATTAAAGATGATATTAATGACCTTTGTCAGCTACTTCCCAGATAGATCTTCTTGAAGGCAAAGTCACTAATAGGGTGAGTCACTATTAGGGTGAATATCTTATGCACACTTGCATAAGATGGGTTCAAAGTCTGGTCATGGGCTTTTGTGGCATTGTGTCATGTCATTTTCATGTGAGGAAACAGACAGTGGTTCATGTATAGGAATCTGAACGTTTTTTAAGATGCTTATGATTGGTACATTCTTGACCTAATAAATGATGTGAAATTGAAAATACAGCATGCTTAATCCTGGGTGAGAAAAAAAAAAATATTTTCCACCCTTACACATATTCAGTTATATTGATTATTTTACAATTTCACAGATTGCAGGTTTTTCATCATTAAACTCTTACAGTAGTCCATATGATAAAATGTTCCATAATATGTTTTAAAACAAGGGTGCTAGGGTGTTTCAACCTGCATGTTCTTTTATATTGAAAAGAGAAAACTTTGAAATAGAGCAGAAAAGCAACTGATGCTTATAATTTTCCTCATCTTGCAAAAATTACCAATTTATTTAAATTTAAAATAATGAAATGAAAGGACTAAATTCACGGTATATTTTAGCAAAGTAGCTTCATTGTTGGTTCTAGAACTCCCAAGTGTCAAATTAAAAGCCTGTGTATTCCAAGAAAAGTAAAATGTTACAGGCTATATACAATTGCATCCTCCTTGTGGAGGTTGTATAAAGAATGATTTATTCCAAGAGGAATGAATGATCGTCTTTGAGATGTAGATCACAAACTATTTTCTCTGCTCACACTATCCCTCTCTGTACCTGATACCAAACTAATGCACAACAAATTCCTAAGGTTTTCATACCCAGCTGTGATGAAGATTTTTATGATACCACAAAAAAAGTTAAATTCGACTCTTATATTTGTGTGTGTAATTGACTGTTTAGTTTTTTAAGTTGTAAATTTAATCTTTTATAGCTTTGTTAAGACTTACCACTCAGTTCTCTCTTTGTTTGACTAAGTTATCTACAGGTTGTAGTGGAGCTGGAGAAAGAGGAATGATCAAGAAACCAGTCACCCACTTTAATCCATTTACACAAGGTGTGACTGAAAATATCACAAAATAATGGAAAACAGTTTGTGTTTGAAAACAATTGAAGTCATAGTCTTGAAAGCTCTTCCAGTTTGTTGGCAATTATTTAAAATCAACTCTTCGGAATATTATGACACTATAACATCATTATAACACTGTAAGTTTCTTATAACATTATTACTTGTACTGTATTATAAACCAGATGCAGGCATGTTTTTCCAAGAAAAACATAAATATGGCTTTTTTAAAAGCCAAGGACATTATTTTTTTCTTTGCCTTGCAAAAAGAGATCCTATGACAGTGCCATTTACTAATAATGTGTTTCTAATAGTTAGCTAAATAATTTTAGTGTGGTATTTCACTCAGGTATCAAAACATTCTTAAGGATGTTTTACAATAAAATGCTCAGCAGAAGAGGAAGTATCCATAAACATAACAAACACTGGCAGGGCATCAAAATTTATAAAATGACAGACCTCTTGGTGGGCACTTGTAGTTGAAACATTGGCTGGGTCAGATGTGACAGTGTAAGTGTTTTGATATCTTTGAGTCTACAGCTACTGAAACACAAATCTTAAACTTTTAAGTTTATAACTTGGCTGTTCAGCACAAACAATCAATTCTGAGGACCATGCAATGCTAAAACTCAACCCAGCTACAAATCAGTTGTGACTGGAACTGAGTGATAACAACAGAGGGTGAAAGAAAGATTGTTAAATACTTCATTTTTACACATATGTCAAAATACTCTGAAATACATCATTATAAGCATTTTCCTCTTGAAAAGATGGGTTTACTTTTTTTTTCCCCCTCACCTTCATATATATCTTTAAGTCAGACTAGAAGCTTAGGATTGTTTTGCTCGGGCTATTAATTTTATTGGCTGATCTTATACTCAGTTAGGTATATTGAGAGTTCAACAACTGAAGAAGACAAATAGAACAATCATAATTCAGAATATTTGAAAGGTCAGAGCAGCATACAGCACTTTTACTTTATAAAATATATGTTGCACTACAATTTTTGAAATTTTATTTTCATAAAAAGAAAAACATTAATCTAATTATCGAATCACTTTAATCAAAATAAAATTTAAATTGATGCACTCATAACAGTTTTAAATGGCAGCTTTATTACCTACACCTTAAATTAATCCCTTCTGAAAAACTAAGACTTGGAATGAGGGAAAGTTCAGTGGAAGATTCAGTTTGCCATATGTAGAGCTGTGTTTTTTATCTGAGGTTGATTAATGCTTCTTAATTTGCAATATGTTAATATAGTTAAGAAAAAAAACAACCCTAGGGCAAAGTAGGAACTGAATGACAGTAACATTACAAAAGAAATTCTGAAATGATTGCCTCTGTGAATGACTCTTCCTTAGTCACGGCAGCCTACTTAACAATTAGACATTTTTAAGTTTTTCACAACTCATTCCCATACTTTCACTATAAACTCAATGATGATTATGTTACTTTTGATCTTGATAATTCATGCTCAAAAAGTAAGAGTCCTTTTTAATGATTTATGTTCCTTAAACTTAATTTTTCCTTTCCTCCCCACTATCCCTAGGTAGTCCAAAATAGTTGCTATATCTCTTCTCATTCTGTTCAAGCTCAGACAAAGCTCAGTCTGTGAGGAAGTGATACAGGATTAATATGTCAGTAATTGTTCATCACCAGCTGACATGAGAAATAGCTGGACTGACAGAGTGCTGGCAGATGAACTTCCAGCTAAAGGAGCTTTCAGCTAAAAGGGATTAGGGCTCAAATTAAGCCTTTGACTGTCAGCCTGAGAATAAACTAAGGAAATGTACTTTCTTTGTGTGAATTTACATACTGGTTTTTTTCCAAAGCAAATTTATTTTGATGACTACAAAATTTCAGTGATATTTTTTGTGAAAATTGTTTGACCAATATAATTTTTCTGTGGTAGAATATCTGAAAGCAAGAGTCTGGCTGTTTATCTGCCTTAATAAAAGAGAATCATTGATCTTTGTCAGCTCACACTGCCAATTATCCTGTCATGGTTTGTTTGTCAGTACCTTGGGTGAAACTGCTAAAAAGACTTTGGTACCCTTTCATGAAAATGATTTGTTTTATTGTACAAGCTTTCACTACTGTGGCTTCAGTATATAACTCCTTTAAGGACAAAAGGGCTGTTCACTTTTCTAGTTTTTGTTTGCTATTAAACATGTTTTACCATGACTGAGATGGCAGAAGTTACTAATTGAATGTAATAACTTAACTGCAACATACACTAATAATCCTTTTCTGTGAGAATTATTTTAGGTGAAACATAAAACAATAAGGCAGTAAGGATAAAGCTATCGCAGCATAAGGCAGCAGAGACTCATACGCAAAAGCATTGTCAAAGTAAAGTAAAAAAGTGTAAAAATGGGATATGCATTTCTTATGCCCTTTACAATTTAAGAGCTACATTATCATAGTCAGAAGTCTTCATGTTCAGGACCATTTACAGAAATTAATCTTTGCAGTATTCATGTTTCAGAACGAGTTGTTTCAACTAGTCATGAAAGGTAAGTGTGAAGACTTTTATATTTTCAGAAATGAACCAGAGGTCCAATTCTTGTGTAATAAGCCAGTAAAAGAACTGCCAGCTTGCTCTGAATGAGAGTTCCTTATCTTTAACTTAGATTTCATCTACCAGCCTAGTGAGCTATGGTGTAGGTTGTAGAGGTTGTACTGGTTTCTATCAGATAAGAATGCCTGAAATTCTAAAGTTACAACAAAGTAAAGGATCTATTTCCAGAAAGTAAGGATAACATATATAATGGGGACTACAGGAACAGGAAAAATATCTGATGAAGGTTAAATACACCACAGGTATGACACTGTGTAATAGTTCTTTCAAAAAATTGTGTATAATCATACTTTTTGAAATTAAAAAACTTGTTAAAATTTTCAATAAAAGTAGCTTGGAAGACATCAAATCATTTAAAACCATTATGCAAAGCAGCATCATTCAAAGTCACTTAGTATTTGATATATATGTTTGTGACTGATCAAAATAAAACATGCCAGTGTGTGTGAGTTTAGGGCCCGGATTAACAGAGAGAGGGAGCCACATTTACTATAGAAGATATAAAGCTTAAAAAAAAAAGAAGCAACTTTGTGCTTGAGGTATCTTCATATGTGAATGGGGTAATTTTGCTCACAACATGGGTCCAATATTTTTCATTACCTTGGAAATGACAGACCTGTTTTTTTAAAGTAAATTTTAACAGTTTGAACACATGGCAGGTGGTTATGAAACATCAAACAGAGTTGGTCTTCCATAAAATTACTGAAAATTCATGTTCCTAAAGAAAGAGGATATTGAGTCCCACACAAAGAAGATGCAGGTTTATAATTATTAACTCAGTATCCTGTATTACCATTCTAGTTTACTATTTATGTATTTTACGGTACATCTTCCTTATGGTATCAAAAGCAACATATTACATGTACTGAAAAGAGAACCAGTACATCTGACTACTACTGTTGATAAAAAGACAAACCCAGACAAAGAACATTTCGCATAAACACAAAAAACTCCCCCCCTCACACTATGAAAATTATTAGAATGGGAGATTGTAGCAACAGTAGTTGAAAATATCTTGGAAGAAAAAAAGGCAGAAACTGTTTCAAGAGGCAAAGAAAGTGAGTGGTACTCTCAAGAGCAAGAACAGGGCTTTGAACTTGATAGTGAATATGAGAAAAAAATGAATGGGGGCATTAAGAGACGCGAAAAATTCTTGCAGACCCAAAGAGAAAAAAAACCTAAAAATAAAATTTTCTCCAGTTTGAGGGCATAAGATATGAAAGAAGAAGAAAGATAAACTCAAATAAATTTTAAATTAAATATTTAATTTAATATCCAGCTACTTTCTTTATGTTCATAATCAGAACATATGATGTAGGTACTACCAGGGTTTCCAGAACTGCTATTAGAGTATAAAAGAGCAGCAGTAAAGTCTCACTATACAACCAAGTATGTGTCAGGCTTGTGAGACTGCATCCAAAAAGATGAAAAAAAATGGCTGAAAGCCATGTGCATCAAGCTAGAGATTTGTTCCTACTCCCTTCTATATTGTGCGTGAGGTGACCCCAAACTGTTCAGGCTTCTAAGTGACAGTTTCAAACTTCTAGGCTGAAATCAAAATAAATACTTTCGGGCCAACAGCTGAAAGATATATTTAAGAAGAGAAAAGGAGAGAAAATTTTAAAAGAGCAAAAGAAGATTAACTGAACTCATGAACATAAGTAGAATCTTCTAAAGCAAACTGTGAAAGTACACTGGGTAATTTGTTTAATTTCTGAATATTTGTCTTGCCAGTGAGATGGAGCATTTCCTAATTCCAAAGAACACATCATTTTTCAAAAGACAGCAACCAGCTTAGTTCCAAAACATGCTTTCCAAGAGTTAGAAGAAAAACACAAAGCACAAGATGCATCATTGTCCAACAGATGATGTGGTCTTACATGTTCCACTATCAAGAAGTTAGCTGTGAATGATGAGAGACACAGACAATGACAGTAATTAGTAGAGCTTTTCTCTGACAGTTTATTATCTGATGAATGTAATCTATTCCTTTTCAGTTTTGTAATTTTTCCTGGGTGTTTTGAAAGAACACATTTTTAATTGGTACTTCGTTGAGCAGCTTGTTCAAATATCTTTTATTGAATGGGTGGAGTGTGAACTCTTTTGCCTTTGAGATTTTTGCTATTCATATATGAATAAATGGCCATCTGAGTGACATAACTTTTTTTTTCCTGTCTTCAGCAAGGTGGATAAAATGCTTTAAACAAGATTAAAACATACATTGAAAAGCTTTTTCTTTTTCTTTTTTTTTTTTTTTTTTTTTTTTTTTTTTTTTTTTTTTTTTTTTTNTTTTTTCTCCTCACACTGCTATTTAAGATGAGGAAGATGTCATTCCATCCCTGGAAGAAATGGGGGTAGAGTGCAGTGCAGCGTGTACAAGACAAATGAGAGAATACATGAGACACTTAGGTAGACAGTGGAAAAAGGTGTTGTTCTATGACTCTGTTACAAGCTTGAAGAATCAATAGCCCGGTATCCATTGTTGCAAACTAAAGGAAACATGAAGAATCTGAAGATGAAGGAGAAAAAAAGATGGGAGGTAAGTGGAGAGGCAAAAAGGAAAGGTTATAGAGTTAGATAAATAACTGCTTTAGAGGAATAGGACAACACCAGTAAATCCATAGAAAAACAGCATTAAATAATATTACAGATAATATTAGGACAAGTAATAAGGCAGTTGTAAATGTGACACTTAAAAGACAAGTCTGTGGGCAATCAAAATGCAGCAGCCAGTATGGCAGATACTAGAAATTAATACAACAAATAATGAGATAGAAATCAATACAGAAAAAAAACCATGCAATCTGACAAAGGTGATAAGGCACTAGGCAATATGGCAAATGAAAGCCAGTAAAAATTGTTCAAGTTTAATGGGATTTTGTCACTTGTCTCATTTATAATTGGCAAGACTTAATCCTCAATAGAGCTGTCTGCCTTCATGCTATCTAGTTCTAAGAGATAGGCAGAGAGCTACCCTGTGAACTGAAAAGCTACGAGCTATAACAGAGGAAGAGGTATCTTCAAAGGCTATAGTATGACACCTTTTATAATTAACTAGTGTTATTCAAGAAAAGCAATATAAGCAGTAATAAGAGGTCCTAGGTGTAGGATGTGACCAAGTGAATCTAGGGACACATTTAAAGAGAAGTAGATAACATTTATAAAATAATATCTGGCATGTAATTTCAAGATTTTCCACACAACTTGATTATTTATCTGATTATCAGAACAGTTTATACTTTGCTCTAAATAAAAGATCTATCCCAAATGTTTAAATTCTCAGTTGTGCTCTTCTGTAGGTTGCTTCTTTACAGGTATGTACATTTAGTTTTTGTTAAAGTCTAGGTCCATAGGCAACTGCTGACACCTGGCAGCAAATCAATTTCCTTAGTCAGAAATAATTAGTCCAATTCTTATTTGGATTTAAAAAAAGAATAATCCCATGTGTGCTGAGTGTGTGTGCACTTTCCCTGATATTTATTTCTCACTGAAGATATGTACCAGGACTTTTATAAGTCCTGCCTCCCAAGGGAAGATTTCCTGTCACACAGTCACAAGTGTGGGCAGAGGGGGATGGCACCACATTCTACCCATTTTATAATGCTCCACTTCTTATCACTGAAGTAATCTCGAAATAATGGGCTGGGTTCCCTATAGATATGGCATTAATATCTTCCTGTATGTTTGAGCAGTTCTTAATAAAATGTTTCATAACTATAGAAACAATTGTTGCAGAACTGATAAACATTAATAACTATACTAGATTCATGTATTTAAAAAAAAAAATCAAAACCTCTACATTTTTCCATTGGAATGGAATATGTTTTTTATGTGGATCATATGGCAGAAAGCACTGGGAACAAGAGGGATATGCAAAAGCTGAAAGACTGAAGAATATAAAAGGTTGTTTGAAATAAGTCTTATTAAATCAACCTTTTTGGTAACATTTATATTTTTATAGAGATTTCTGGATGCTTTTGAGCAAGCAGTCCTGTTTTTGTTTGTATATCTCATAATAAAGTGCAAATGCTGGGTTCATGTGAAAATACTATCTCTAGTGATGCTTAAGCTACACATCCAAGTACTTGATAGGAAAAAGAGAGAAAATACAAGATATAATGTCATTAAGTTTACCATGTATCTTCCTTCACCCTGCCATACAAGGAACCCTGTTATTCTATCATTTGAAACCTGTATAGACTGGAAAATACAATGCACTTTCTTAAAAAACGGGCAAAGAAAAGAGATTAAATCACCTCACATGTCTTTGACCTCTTTAATTCTCAAGTCCAGTGGCTTGTAGGACTCCTTGAGCGCTTAAAAATTCTATTGCTTTCACATATTCCATAGGTCAAAAGCCCAGGAGTACTAAGGTTTCTTATTCTGTATTCTTTTATCTAAATCTTCTGTCCAACTGCCGTTGTTGTAACTGTGCTAGTGATGAACTTTGCTCAGGTGACAAACTGCCGTGGGGCTGCTGAAGATACTTTAGATAGCCTGTTGCTGGGCATTCTTAAATGATGTCTCTGAAGTGTCGTCTCTTTCCCATAGTTAGGGCTCCTTGGGCATAATCTTTATTCTTTTACTTTAAGGATATTACAGAAAACCTTCAGTAAAACCTGAGGATCTGAGTATTTGAATTTAGCCTTTTTACAAGTTTCAGATATGTATTATGAAGAATCCTGAAGGGCTGTTTGTAAGAATGATTTTTGTTACTGCAGATTTCATTGAACCACCACACTAAATTGAATTGTATAAATAAATTATTATTTCTGTTATCCCTTCATTCAGTACATACTTTACTACAGTCAACTATCTGGATAAACCAATTTCATTGACTATTCTCATAGTTCCACCATACAAGTAGGTTCTGTTAAGATCTGTAACAGTGTTTTCATGAATTCTCTATGATTTATTAATAATAAGAACTACATGCTGGAAAGAATTAGAATAACCATCTGTTTTTCATTTGACTTATTTATGTAACAACTGCCATTTGCAAAACCCACATTTCCTTCAAGCAAAACACCCTTGATATCATCTTCAGTAACATGTCCTGCATATTAAGTGCTTTTAGTTAGCTGCATAAATAATGTGTTTATTTTTCCTTTTGCTGATATGTTTCTCTTAGGAAGAAGAACTGACAGTGAACATGTACTGGTTTTTTGCTATCCTGTTCATTACTGAGACTAAGCAAAGTCCTGGTTTGCTACATTCAGGAGAAAAAAATGTAGAAAGGAGAGTATCCTATTTAGAAATCAGAATCTTTTTTGCCTGTGAGCACCCTGCTCAAAGGTTGCTTTGTTTCACGACTTCACCGCAGGACTACTGCTTCTTGGACTTTCTCCTGTGACTAACTTTCAGGCACACACAGCTGCAGCACATGCATTCGGCAGCCCCCATATTGTTAAAAATCTGTTACCAGGGAAACCATCTTCCTTGCATGGCTTAGGTACTCATTAGCTGTACCAGGTAGTCCATGCCTATGGCAATAGCCTCCACTTTTCAGCTATGACTACCCTAAGGTACATTTAAATCCTCCTACTTAACCTGATGGAATGATGCTTACCACAGCTGTACACTTTAATCATGTCTATGGCTGGCAGCAAGTAGTCTCCTAAAAGCAGAACAACAGTACCAGGCCAGTGAATGCATGGAATAGATGTCTTGAGTGTATTTGGCATGGGATTTGCTCCAGTAATGAAGGACTCTTTGGTGTGAAGAGCAGAAAAGCATCCTGATCCAAAAGAGTTCGTAAATAGCATACAAAAGTGAGCCAATCATGGTATTTGTGTGGTTTGTAAGGAAAAAAGTCTCAGCTGATTCTATTGGTCACAGCAATTCTGCTTAAATTACTTAAGAGTAAAATTTCATTCAATTATCTACTGAAGAGATTATGTGTCAATATCACAAATCAATGTTAGGTCTTTGTGTCTGTATTTGCAGACTAGAAAATGCTTACAAGTTTTCACTTGTAACTTCAGCCAGTGTCCACATAGAAACCTAACACATCAGCTTCCAGTATAGCAATAGAGTATGAGTAATTCTCATCACTCTGACATTCTGCCTTGAGTGGAATACTCATTCTGAGATTTCCTGGACAACCTATATTTTACAATACTTCTTACTTAAAGAAGTAATTAGTGATCTCTAATTCTAGATGGCCTTGAAATTCTGTTGTACAAAGAAAGTCTTAGTCTACTGGTCTTTCTGATTTGGGTTTCTTCAACAGATCCCTACCACAAAAAACACCTTCTTTGTTGTCTTCTGTGGGGGCCGGTGGGCCTGTTGTGGAAGCCGTGGAGCCCACAGGGCAAGGGACAAAGAGAGTCCATTGATGGGACTGCCCCTAAGGATAGAAATCCTCCCAAAGTTGTGGCGACAACGAAAGGCTTCTCCTAGGATGCATTGTTATGCTAGTGTACCTGAGTTCTGTTCCCCTGATTGATCCGTTGGCCTCCCTGCCCCTTTATCCCTTATATGTCTGTACCCCAGAATGTTCTCCTTTCCTCACTTTCCCACTGGCCCCCGTTCCCTAGTCCCTCCCTTGTGGTATGCCTATTGGTTCCCTTACTCTAGTCCCACCTCTGTACCGCCCCTGTGCCCTCNTGCCCTCAGATAATTGGCCCTGATGCTCTCTCCACCCCTGTATAAAACCCTGTACCCTCCATTGTTCCTTGTCTACATACTTGGAACCCTTCATGTGTGTGGCTGCAATAAACCCTCCTGTGGAAACCCATATGAAGACCCTTCCCGGACTCTTTTA
The DNA here is from genome assembly GCA_013397175.1 of Platysteira castanea. NCBI lineage: Eukaryota > Metazoa > Chordata > Aves > Passeriformes > Platysteira > Platysteira castanea. The sequence continues at coordinate 21,555 of VYXC01007380.1, read as the reverse complement.
TCGTCAGCTTGCGTGTGTGTGTGTGCCCACTGCTCCGGCAGCAGAGGGGGCTTGCATGAGTGGCGTCTCCCGTTCTTCCCCGTCAGGGACCAGTGATTTTGAGAGTGCCGGATCCTACATGGATGCTCGGGGAAAACGCACTGCCCTTGCCAACTGTGTGTGCAGCAGCCCTTCCAAAGCGGCTTCTCTGTGGAGACGCTTTTGGGAAGATTGCGGCGCTTTACCACTTACACCCGCCACAACAGTCTTTTTCCTTTCAATATTCGGAAACCATCAGCACTTTAAATAGTGAACTAGCTTTGTATTTCTTTGATATAATATGCATTCTTTTTTTATTTTTTAAGAGAGATTATATCTTTCTTTATTAGCACCATAATCGCCTAAATTTAGTCTTTTTTATGCATTCAATTTTTCAGTTTACTCACAAATTCCTGATTTCTTCACTGTGTTCCAGGTACTTTTTCCAACAGTATACATACTTTTAAACCCAAGGTATTTGAAACAGTATATGAATCAAAAGCACATGAAACTTTTGTGAACAGTTCTTCTTGATTAGATTTCATATTGCTGTTTATTCCCACCTATAGTCATATGTGTCTGGTTTGATTCATAGATAATTTTCCTTTACATTATTTTTTCCATTAACATATAACCATAATTTCCAATAGGTAGTCAGTCAACATGGACAAAGTCTCCCATGCATTTTGTTTTTAAATCAATTGTGTAGCATAGCAAAATTAATAACTACATTTTTTTTCCCTGTTGTGATAAAGAAGTTTAATGTTGGCATTCAGCTATTTGCTTCAGTACAAGCGATGAGACTTAGGGTATGTTGCAGTCTGTTCCTTTTTGTCTAAGCTGCACACAGAATCAGAATGACAGTTCAGTAAAATCTTTGAGCCAAACACTTTAAGTAATTGCTTTGATATTAGTCTCAGTATATTCTACTTTAATATTTGTAAGCTAGTTGCCTAGCCAGTAGTTCATTCACAAATGTGTTTAAAAGAGAAATGGAACTTGTATTTTATCTGCAAGGTATTTTTGAACTGCGTTAAAGATTACTTACTAGTTTACCATTTTTTCCCTCAGTATCATAAAATGGCCTCAGTTGTAAGGGATCTTAAAGATCAACTGGTTCCAACCCCTCTGCCATAGACACCTTCCAACAGACCATGTTGCTCAGAGCCCCATCCATCCTAGCTTTCAACACTTCCAGGGAAGGGGCACTGTATCAATTTATTCAGACTACTTAAGATAGAATTAAGGTATTCAGGCTTAAGAAATTCTTCACAAGAGTTTTTTTCTTAGAGCTGTGAGTTAAAGCAAGCAGACTAGATCAGGAAACTTGATGTATTGCTATTTTATTAAAAATTTTCTTCTTATTTTGTCAACTGTGCACGAGAAATCTTTTATGTCAGCTTTTTAATATTTATTTGAAATTTTATATAAACTAATTAGCATTTTGAGATTTTAAAGACTTAAGTTTAACTTTGTAAGTACTTTCTTTAATTGTTTATTAGTGGATTAAAATCCTGAAATGGAAGAGGCAATCAAGAAATTAGGCACAAGTAGTGTAGTTTCAAAGTTCAGATACAAATCTGGCTTGGCTTTCAGAGAAAGCAATTCAGTTTAAATTACTTGCTTCACTTTGTTGTTGTGCAGCTCCATAACGGACATGTTTTCTTTAGAAATAAATTTGTAAGACTTCACCTTGTAATATATATTTAGTTGTCTCTTAAATAGGACTATACATTGCTACAAACTTTTGTTCATTATCTGTGGAGGAACTGATGTTTCAAGAAGAAAGTTATGATTTGACTGGTTTAACATTATGCAAATAAAATAAAGAATTAAATAAAGTACTGCTTTTAATACCTATAGAGTACTTTTTTCTCTAAAGTCTGAAGCTGTGAATGTCAATGGTAGTTTATGGTAATGCATAATGTCTATAGTGCACGTTATTACCTTGGTACAGTTTTGAAGTCTGTTTTCTTTCAAAATTAACTGTTTAAAGGTGTTTTCTGGCTTCTAACTGGTCCTGCTATAGGTAATGCTTAAAAAACAGCAAAAATATTGTGTATTTTCTAGAAAATGCAAAATACTGTGTAACCTTTAAGGTATTTGTTTTATAGCTAGCTGCAATGATGTCATGAATACTTTAGGCTAGACTAGAGTAGAATAGAATAGGATATTTTAGTTGGAAAGGATCCACAACATTCATCTTGTCCCTATGCCCAACCCCAGCAACATCCCCCCCCAGCACCTCTGCTGCCATCCACAACAAGGGTGCCTTAGGTGATGCTTCTCCATGAGGCCCTCAGGCTCTTCTGTTTGCTGCTTGGACATGGCGAGTGTCAGACAGGAGGGTCCTAGCAGCATCGCTGTGGTGATGATGACATCCATCACAGCCATCCCCTTAGGGGCACCCCCAGGAACCAACGTTCCTCCAGGCAGCAATATCCCTCCCAACACTGTATCTCCCAATGCCCCAGGCTTCAGGAACCCAGCAGGTGAGCCTGAACTGCTCCATGGTGTGGCTCTCAAAGAGGACCTAAATTCGTGCACTCCAGAGGTGATGAGGATCAGATGATGCCTTGAGGGGCTACCTAGAAACAGAGACTAGACAGGAGTAAGGGAATAAAGGTAGGTATTTATTTGAAAGGCCTTCAAAGGTACACCCTGGGGAGCCAAAGGCTACGTCCAAAGTGGACCCTGAGGTGGACAATGAGTCACGAGTTCTTCACACTTTTATAGGTTTAGTTCATTTGCATATGAGCATAAATTTGCCAGTTAAAACTTTAGCTAATGATGTAATTTCTTCAATTTCTCCTCTTCTCTAGAGGCTCTAGTTTACACCTTTTGGACCTAGGACAATCTGAGTGTCCTTGAATAGCGAGCTCGGAGAGGCTTTGTTATGTCTATCTGGCATAAGAGAACAGTGGCAAGCAGGCTGCAAGAAACTTCAGAGTTACACGCTGGGCAATATAGAATTTTAAAAACATAAAAGTTAAAACTTAAGGCATCACTGCCAAGAAGGTTTTGGCAGTGGCCACAGGCCTGGGGACCCTGATAACACTAGTGCAGCAATGCCCATCTGAAAATTCTCCTCATTCTCGCTGCCTGAGGAGCTGCTCTACTCTGACCAGAGTATTCCTGAGACCACTAACACCATCACATGTGGGGATAAGCCCAGTCCTTATGGTAGTCCCAGTGATGCAGCTGGGGTGGAGAGAGCTGCTTGACACCCGAGACAGCCCCAGTCCTGTTATCTCAACATGGTGTGACACAGCCCCCTGTGCTGCTGCTGCTCAACCTCTCACCTCACACAGTGGCCCAGCCTGAGCACCATCCATGTCCCAAACCTTACGTCCCCTGCAGCAGCTGCATTGCCACTGCCTACAGCTCTTGGGGGCTGCAGAGATTTATTCTGCTCAGGAGAAGGAGGAAAACAAAAGATAAGAAAAAGGAGAGAACCCGAACTTCAGGGCTGACTAAACATGTTGGTAAGGACACAGTCCAAATGCCTCTTAAACACAGAGAGGCTTGTGGTATCAACCACTTCTCAAGGAAGCTTATTCTCATTTGACCATCCTCTCAGTAAAAAGACACTTCCAGATGTCCAGTCCGAACCTCCCATGGTGCAGTTTTGAGCCATTCCCTTGTGTTGTGTCACTAAATGCCAGGGAGAAGAAATCAGTACCTCCCTCTCCGCATCCTCATCCCCAGGAAGCAGCATAGAGCCATGAGGGCACCCCTCAGTCTCCTTTTTTCCACATTAGGCAAGCCCAGAGTCCTCAGCCTCTCCTGAGAGAATATGCTTTGCAGCGTGGAGGTCCATCTGTCACTGAGTCCAGAGGCAGTGGGAGGGGATGGGTTTTTTTCTGTTTCACTTTGCTTTGAGGTGAAGCTATTGGACCTGTACAGTCTGTTTTCCTCTTTCACTTTTTGAAATTTTTAACATTTGATAGCTGATACAGTCCACTTTTGGAATTGTCATATTTTGGTTTTGGTGGAAGTTCAGACACAAAATTTTTCATGAAATGCAACACTGTCTTTGACTTTATATTTTTAGAGTTCTGTTTCTCTTTCACGACTAAAGCTAAATAGAACGGAAGAGAAAACTTAAGTTAGAGGGGACGTAAGCTGGACAAGCAATCTTGTTGTTCATTCATCTTTTAAATGAATGAATAAAAATGTGGTTTTGTGTTGAAAGATTTACCTAGATTCTTAATATGACAGTTATATTTGAAGATGCACTAAAAAGTTAATGGAATAGATTTATTTCAAATATTTTTTTTTTTTAAATTAAAGGAGGATTTATATTTTTATTCGTATGCTATCCAACCGAAGGGACTCTCATTTCCTGAATCTTTATCGTTTTCAAACCAATACATAAAATAAATGCTATATGAAATAAAAACACAGACAATTTTTGAGATACTATCTGTAAATTACAGACGTTTCTAAGAGTGGTGAAAATAATTTACTGCCTATCATTTAATAGAACAGGTATATATTTGTGTATTTTGTATTGTCAAAATGAAAACAGACATTTAAAATTTGTCAAATTTCATTCTCTCACTGTGTAGGTTTCCTGGGTCAGAAAGATACTTTGGCATGAATTCGTAACACGATTTCAGTGTTTCTGGCAAAGAAGAGCTACTGATAAGCATATAGTACTTCCCGAAGAATGGGGTAAATATAAATATGTTCAGAAAAAGGGTAGTGGTTATTTTACCTGCCTGGCTACAAAGTGCTCCATTCTTCAACTTTCTTCAGTCACAGCTAAGTGAGCTCAAGTGGGAGAGAGGAACATTCAGACTAGGATAGAAGAATTACCTGTCAAAATGATGTGAGTGGGAGGCTGTGGACATTGTTTCAGCAAACATGTACATCCCAAAATCAGAATTGATGCTTCCTCCTTTGTGAGGGCTCTCATGGAATGAAAGAAAACTATTTGGCACTTGTAAGCAAGCTCTCTGTGTGACTTTGTGGTGTATTCTGGGTGACATAACTGAATTTCTCCATGTACTTCACCTTAATCTGAGTTGCACTACTGGTGTGGTTTAACCCCAACTGACACCGAGTCCCGGGCAGTTGCTTGTTCACTCCCTCACCCTTGTAGGATTGGTGAAAAGGGCAATTGAAGAGGGTCAGAAGAGCAAAAGACAGAGTACTCCTGGATTGAGATAAAGGCAGTTACAACAAAGGCCATACACACAAAGAAAGTAAAGCAAGGAAATAATTCACTGCTTCCCATGGCAGGCAGGTGTTACCCTATCTCCAGGAGAGCTGGGCCCCATCACACATAACAGTGACTTGGGAATTCAAATACCATCGCCCCAAACATCTCCCCCTTCCTTCTTCTTCCCCTCACTTTAAGCATTCACCATGATGTCACACGGTCTGGAATATCCCTGTGGTCGGCTGGGGTCGCCTATCCTGGCTATGTCCTCCCAGCCTCCCATGCACAACCAGCCCTCTTGCCAGCGTGGCACCACAAACAGCAGAAAAGGCCTTGACTCTGTGTAAGCCCTGCCCAGCAATAAAAAAAATCTCTATATTATCAACCCTGTGTTCAGCACAAATCCAAAACACAAGCTCATATTAGCCACTGTGAAGAAAAGTAACTCTACCCCAGCCAAAACCAACACAACAGACCAATTTTCAAAACAACTAGACAGGAAGAAATATAACTGATCTGTAAATTGAGTTTTTGGAGATAATAACACATACCTAATTCCTAACATTCTTTGTCACACTTGAGAGGTATCTTGACATTATCTGAAAGATAAAAGGCTTAGTAGCACCAGAAGAAATCATTATCAGCATTAACAAACCAGGAAGGTTCACTGATGTTCTGCAAAATGCTCCTAAGTTGGAGGGAACAACAGAATCTGTCATTCTACAATATGGTCATACCACTAAAGAGGTGCTTACTGATACTGGAGATACACTTCTGCAACACTTTTCTTTCTTTTTTTTCTTTCATACAGCAATAAGAAGATGGAAAGGAGTTTTGCAATGTTGAAGTGTTTCATGAGAATTGAACAGAGCAAGTGAAAAATCCTCTATGTGATGTTCAGTGCATAAGAGACGAGTGAAGCGTGGCATGTTCTTCAAAACTGCAGCCTGTGTTTGAATATCTTCTTGTTAAATTGAGAAGATAAAGCCTAACTGGTTTATAAGGGACTGCACTAAAGTTGAAGTTTCTTTCTGATTGTTTGACATAGGTTTATTATTTGTTTTTTGGTGTTTTGAGATAACATTTTGCAGAGAATAAGTTATGAAAATTTATATGAACTTTTAATAGAAACAAAAAAATAAGCAAAGGATTTCCCATTTTCAAACTTAGAGGTTTTGGTGAAGTTTGCTGGTCAAACACAAAGCTTTTATGCTATCTTTTGGACATCAACTTACATTTCTCTGAGTTTCTGCATGGCCTCATGGGATCTGTAGTCTAGACTAGGAAGTTGGCTCTTAAGAGAGAGTAATGACTCTCTAAGATGTCTGTTAAACCTACTGGAACACTGCAGGAGTATTCACTAGTATTCAATTAATTTGCCTTGAAATTAAATAATTAATTCAGTTTATCTATAGTTTATTTGCCTGAGGATCCAGTGAATGATATCACATCTCCAAGTAAGATACTGCACAAAGAAAACACCTCCTTTTGTGTCCTCTCACTGTTTTGTAATGTTTTAATGAATTCAACACTTCAACACAAATAGAAATAAAACTGAAGCTCTGAATGTAGCTTGACATAGAAATTATAGAAAGTAATTTCTGTCTTTATGTCATGAAAATTACTAAAATATTATTCTACAGAGTTTTTTTCAGGAGACAGATAAGTTTGATCAATGTAGAAATCATAACAAACAGTATTTTTGCACTGAATTATCTCAGTACACAATTAAACATAAGGGGCAGAGGCTTGTGTATGAAACTTCATGAAGTCACCTGGCTATCACTGGAACAGTACTGACTTTAGGCAGTGCCAGTAATTCCACAATTTCCTTTAGAGAACCTCTCTCTGCAACAAGCTTGGAAGAGAACATCCATACAGTATTGAAATCTGCTGGGGGTCAGGGGTGAAGAAAGGGGAAAAGAAGTCTGGGCAATTGGGTACATCTGCATCCAGAAGTGGTGACAAAATTGATGTTAGTGGACAATGGTCTTGGTGGTGGAGGTTGGGAGACTTTTATCATTTATCTTCAGTTATGGCTGCTCTTGTAATTAGGATTCAGTTTGGAATAGTGGCGTTTCACTCCTCGTTGTTTTAAATGGGAAAGCAATAGTATAGCTAAGGAAAAAAAACTATCACTGCTATTCTCAGATTTCAGACACACAGATTACTTGAGAAAGAAAAACACATGTAAGAAATGCCTATAGAAGTATATCTGAAGCCTACTCACAGAGTAGGCTCAAGGTCACAAAGAAAGGATTTAAAAATTATCCTAATTCTCTGTTAAATCTTTGAAATGCAGAACTGGCACCAGAGTTTTAAATAGAATGAAGATGGATGCCTGCAAAGAATTTTTCAAAAGTTTAAATGAGATTCAGACGTCATATGCTGCTGAAATACCAGTTAAATAACAATACAAATCTTTAGGAATTCAAATTACTCTAAAAAGCTGCCTTTATCTACATATCCTTCTAAAATCACTAAAAATGAGTAATTTGAGCTTGGAGTTCTCCCTTAACAAAGAGTTCAATTATATTACTTTCAGTCCTGAAGATCCGTTTCTCTATTCTTGATGAAGATGTGCTCTTGTCAGCTGTCCTATACCTTTAAGTGTTATCGTAATACACACTGAACATGTAGGACAGTGGTTTAGAGTGACTTATTTGGTACCCAGAATCAAAAAGGATTTTGACACAGAAGCCAATGCATACCATTCATTTTTGTATTTCAGCTGGTGCCAGAACAATCATGTTTTCCTTCAAAAGATGCTTCTCGTTTTGGGAATTTGAGAGAGATCTTTTACTGACCTATGGCTTAGTGCATCTAGACAGTCCCACAGCATGAAAACTAAGAGCTATGAATCTTGTATAGCAATAACTTGATGTCATGGTCTTTACTCACGTGCGTATTTCTCCAGAGTGCAGCAGGACAGTATCTGGTACGCTGCTAGAGGCATGTTGCAGAGATGGCCAAAGTTTTGCTGGAATGGAAAACTTGGCCAGGTCCCCACAGTACGTGGATGAATTGTACAAGAATGTGATATTTTTGGAGCTCACAGAGTGGAAACAGAAAATTGACATCAGAGAACTTCTGCCATCTCAGAGGTAGCTCTATCTCTACATGGATAGCTCTTCATGATGCTTCACTATTCAGTGTAAATAGAATAAAATGGTAAATCTGCAACCTCTCTACTACTGTTAGCACAGCTCAGAAAAGGTTAAATTGGCAACTGCCACACTACATAACTCTATCTCCCAAAAAAACTTAGGGCACAGGAGCGTGGAAAGTACTTAATTTCCCTTTCCCGTTTTTCCTTTCTCTCCATACACAGACTTTACATCTGTTCCAAAACATGCATGACTGCTGTATAGATATACTGTTACTTAGCAATAATCCTCTACTTTCTCAGGGGAAGGTCCAGTATTTCATATCAATCTGTAAACAGTGTTCAAAAATATTATGAAAGCAACTTTTGTTCCACTAGCCTTTTTATCTACTTGTATCCATCCCCTTCGTTTCCTTGTGAATTCTAACACAAATCATGTTTTACAAAACAAAAAGTTTAAGCTTTGCACAGAAAAAAAGTATAGAAAATCTGAACTAGCATATTTTTGTATATAAGATATTTTCTATCATCTTCTACAGAAAATGAAATGAAAATTAGAAAGTACAACAGAACTGAAAGCTGTCTCCAAGAAGCATATGATAATACTGGTTGATTAAAGCTTAGTTACTATCTCTTGCCAAGTATATTAAATACATAACAGAAGTACTTCTTTACTTTTTTACAGTAGTAGTAAATAATAGGCATATTTAAAATTATTATTACTTCTTGCAGTGAATTTCCATAGAGGAACTCCCATCTGCTAGGTGTTATATAAAAGGGGACACCAAGGATCTCGGTTGCCTGAGTAAACAAAGCTGATTCAAATGCTTTTTCTTCTTTATCCTCCAGAAACTTCTAATTGTAGGTCAGTTTAAACCGATGGTGAGAAAGTGAAGATAGCAAGTTCCTGTAAATTTCATGAAATGGTGAAGAAAAAACGCAGAGAAACTGGGCTGTTGCTTTTGAGCCATAAGAGCCTATGCACATATTTTGTGTTCAGAGAAGGCTCAGCAGATGTATTAGCCCATTCAGGTGACTGTGTGTACATACGTACACATGTGTTTATGCAAAACATGCAGTCATAAAACCAGGGTGGTACTCCCTGACTCACTAAACTCAGATAAAGAGCTGTGAATTGTAAGGAACATGTCAATACCTGCACAAGTCACTATATTCAAAGATGAAATACCAACATTTGCAGATATGGTGGCTCTGCATCATCTGTGCTGCAGAAGATTTTTCTAGGGAAAAAAAAAATATCCTAGAAGTGAATAACAAGTAGAAAGTGTGGCACAAGAAAGTAATCATGTCATTCTTCAAGTTACACTTTGGTGCTAGACACCAGTTCTAAATCCACCTTACATGATTTCAGCTTTAAACACTTTCAAAAAGACACAAATTTTTTCATATTGCTACAAGTACAACCTGGCAAATGCTTCAGAAGCAAATATGCTGTTCTGCATGCTCTGTGAGGATGAAAGTTACCCTCTTTGGCAGTAGCAGAAATATAACATCACACATCATGGCGATAGATTTCTTTTGACCTAGTTTAAAAATGAAGTCTTTAATAAGTTACAAGCTCTACCTTGAATGTGAAGGCTGAATAACTCTTTTTTTCTTGTAAAGTAAACATATAAATAAAACGTTGCATCAAGAGTAACTGCTTAAAATTCTATCAGGCATAGAAAGTTCTTTAATGCTTTCATTATCTCTTTTGATTACATTCTGCGCCATGAATCAAAGTAGCCACAACATTTAGAACGCTAGTCAAAGACTGATGAGTGACTGAGTTATTGTAAAATAAAAAATAAAAACAATAAAAAAAGTTTCCATGTATTCTCAGTTTGTCAGAATGGGAATTGAGAGGTAGGACCAGCTAACTTGAAAGAACTCTGTGCAGGAGAACCTGAGAACCAAGCGATCAAGCAGCTCTCCCCCAGTGTGTAGAGAAGTATTAATAAGCTATATATCTCTTCTTTTAATTTCCATCACTGTTCTCATTCCTTTATTAGTCTCTCTCTTTCCATCCTTTCTGCCTTTTCTGTTTATTTTTTCATCATACTTATTCATGCAGTGCCATTTCAGAAATGTCAGTTTTAGACCTTTCTACAGGTGACCTTGACTGTGGTTCTGTCACTGAAGAGGATGGCAAAGGTTTAGCTGTAGTCTCAGAGTATTGCTTATATGCTGTGACATTTTGTTGAAATGCTAAATTGGTAAACGTAGGTGTGTGTCTGAATGAGGAAGTCTGTTTAAAATAACTGAAAATGAGACAAAGACGAAAATGAGACAAAGACAAAAATGAAAGTTTGTGCGTGGATTGCTTTGCAAAAGCAGTTACCTCCTTCTATGGTTATCGGGTGTTATTGTTATTTTTTGGTCTTGAGTGAGATACAATAGGTCATCCTCCAGAAACAAAGGCTGAGTTGAGATGGAGATAGGAAAGTCCAAGTGCTCTTGTGACATTGATATGAGAATTGACAGGCTGCATTAACCTCTGAAGGATGATCAGTCAACTGACTTTTAATGGTGAGAATTAGTATCACATGCAAAGAAACTGAAAATTTTCCTGCTGTCATTGAAGAGGATAATTACCTGCTCAAAACCAACAGACTAAATATTTTGCCATTCTGTGGAAAATCTTCTTACCGTGGAGGAGAAAAGGAAATATCTCTGTTATGCTATTTTATCATAACAGATGCATTACCAAACCCTCTCAGCATGCTGAATTACACAGTAACTTTGTAGGTAAAACTGCAATTTCCTCATTAGAGGACAAAAATTTCCTTATTAGAGGGGAGAAAAAGCAGGTATTTAACAGGAAATTTGTTTTCAGTGTACTTTTATATGTGTTCCCCTTGTGTTCTCTGACATCAAGGTGTAACTCAAAACATTTGAAAGGTTTGGATTTTTTTCCATGCTTTATGATACTTTTTTTGGTCAATATATCAAATATCTTATTTTAAAAACTGTTCTTTGAGTTGCTTTGAAAAAAATGTGATTTTAACTTCAAATTTCTCTCTTTTGTCATATCCTTTCTGCAAAGTAGAAGAATGGTGTGAATATAATAATAATGCAATAAAAGAAGTTCTTTCTCATGATTTTAATGTTTTCTTTACAGAAAAGAGGAACAGTATCCAAGTACTAAAACCAATGTACTCAAATTATAGACTCATTTTTTTATGTTTTTTTTTTTTTTTTTTTTTTTTTTTTTTT
>VYXC01007380.1:0-10040 GCA_013397175.1 Platysteira castanea | reverse complement strand
CAGTAAGAAAATATTAACTTTCCTTAGAAATAGCTGCTATATGAGAGAAGGGGAACAAAATCAGAAAGAGGCGTATACAATTTCCACAACAAAATAACAGTACCAAGCACACCTTCAGTACTGAACTGAGAATAGTTTATTTGTTTGATTTTTTTTTAAAAGAAGATATAGAAAAGGCTTTTCTACAGAAAGATTTTGCACAAGCACTTGAAATGAGACCCAAACAACTCATATATTACTGTCTGGTTTTTTTTAAGTTCCAGTCTAGACTTCATAGATTTTGGCATCAAACAGATTTTTTGAGGTGATTTTTCTCTTTTTTATACTTTTGCAAACCTCTTTCAAGATAAAGGTTATTTCCTTGGTTAGGACAACTACAGTTTTTGCCCAAATTTGATGTAATCACATTTAAAGCTGGTTGTCTTTCTGAATGTAAGGCATTAAAAATGACTTGTATGTAAATGACTCCCAAGTTTGGATCTTTGTATTCAGGTAAATGTAATTCAGAACTGATCCCTTTCTAGTGTTGTTAATGAACAAAATACTTGTATTATAAATAATGTAACAAAATACTTTACTTGTTAGAGTATCAAGCATGAAACTGAATTTTCAAAGATAACATTAACAAAGCAGTTATTGTTTTCAGTGCAAGGTAATCTAGTGAAGAGACTTTTTTCTCTATAGCTTCTGTTTATTTATGTTAGTAAGTAGATTCAGATGTCTGTATATGCTCTACTGATATTCCTTTCCCACGTGAAACAAAAAATGGCAGGTCACGGCATTGCTACTGTTTGTCTACACCCACATGGAAATTCCTTTGCTTGTGTTTGAATTAAAATATTACATTACAGTCTGCAGCTGAAAATTCTGTGCTGCTTGTTGAAATTTATTTTTCTTACTGATGCTTTTCTTCTACTTTCTGCTTTTCCTTTCATAATGTCAAAAAAAAAAGAGTATCTTTACTTACAGAAAATTAAAGATAAAGGAAAAATGTATTAAAAAACTTACTTTATTTATTTATCAGGATAACCTGGAGTGTTGTTCAGACAAACAAAGTAATAAATTTCACAAAGACTGGCAAGATGCGTCTATAACTTAAGGTACACTAGAAAAATAAATGAGAATGTTTGCTTTATTCTGTGTCTCTAGAAGCAAATGGTGAGGGTCAGTTGACTATTCAGTCAAGTTAGCGCTGTTTTATTTGTATTAATAGCAAAAGAACTCCAAACCACAAGAATATGAAAAGGGTACAGATTCCCACTGATCATAACAAAATAGATCAAAATGAATGTTTGGGTCTGTAAATTCAAAATGGATGTTCCACCTAAAAAGAACATTAACTAACTTGTGTCAGTTGAAAGGAGAAAATAAGTTTTTTTGTAGTCTTAACTGAACTAACAGTTCAATTTGGACCTCACTAGAGATAAAAAGATACTACTGTTCCTATGCAACATGTTTTATCACATAAATGATAAAAAGCAGGCCCATCATGAAAGTACTCTGCAATCAACAGAGGCAGGGATGAAATCAAAGAAACACATCTTCAAGTTGCATCATATACATAGGACACAAATGCCAGGCTGTTGTACTTTGTTAAAATGCTGTCCTCTGCTGAGTGTTGTTCATGGAAGTGTCTTAGTGTTGTAAGGGCCCTGAAAGCATACTGCAGACAGACTTAATAAGAAATAGATGTGAGAGTGCAAATGCTGTTCCTGGTAAGCAAACAGCATGGGAGAAAGTCAGGAAATAGGTCTGTGGGAGGACAACACAAAGGAAACAGGAGGGCAAGCAGAGGTGACTAATTTTTTTTCCCATTGGTTTCCCTGGGAGAAGCATCTGGACCAAGTAGTCTACACCCCGTCCCCAATAACTCTGGTTTTGTTGGGTGATGGTGGGCTTCTGTGCTATGCAGCTGCAGACCAAGCAGGGTGTGCAGCATCCTACTGCTCTAGGGCAGTGACTGGGTAGCAGGAGGGACTGAGGTGTGTGAAATAACATGCAGCTGGCCAGGAAATTTGGTTATCAAATCCCTCTGCTTTCCCAGAGAAAAGGTTCCTGTTTTGTGGAGTGAACCTCCAGTGCCTTTACTATTCCTCAGGGTGCAAAGACATGCTCCTCCTCTGCTCCTGACAGTCCACCTGGCTTGATTTTCTTATGGAAAATTTTCTTGTTAATCACACTTATATCTCTGTTCTTATTCATTAGATGTTTTACCTTACTAAAAGTGTAGAATAAATATTAGTACAAGTTATACCACAGCTTTTACAGGAGCATGTGATATGCTCTTGTGAAACAGCACACAAATATGAACAAACTGAATTATACTTTATATTGACAATCAAGATAGATTAGTCAAAATGAATAAATACTTCTTTTTGTATTGTCAACCATCTCATCTTCTTGAGCCGATAACCCTGAGATCTATCAGCAGCTATCTGGTACGCACAATGCTGTCAGTGCCTGCAAATGTTCTCACCCCACTGCTGCCCAGGGTCGTTATGGGTTGTGGCATCTCCTGGCGTTTCTAGAGATCACAGAGCAATGCCACTTCCTTAGTTACTGGGGTAAAACTAAGAGATGACAAATATGAACAAATGAAGCATAAGTGTCACAAGTGAAGGGAGATGGGAGGTAGAAGAGAGAGTTACAAAAATGTGGGCTGCAATATTATATAGAAGGGTTAGTGAAAGGGGAGAAAAGTAATTCGAGGGAAGAAGAGAGAAAGATTTATGTGCACAGTGAGGGTGGTGGTGGGGGAGGGAGAAATCTGTTGCTAGCTGTTGGATCCCCACTTTTTTTTTCTGACTTGTATTTCAGATTAACTCTTGCTTAAGCTGGCTGACAGGAACTCTAATAATGGGGACACTGGTAAGGTTACTTTTTTCACTGTAGTCCCAGCTGAGATGCTCCTTTATAGCTGAGTTGTTACATACTTCTCTGGTAACTCAAAGAAAATGCATCTGTGCTCTTCACGCTGTAATGCATGTGTCATTAGTTCAGTTCTCAGCATGGATACCCCTGCTCAGCCAAACCACTGTCAAAAGGAAATTATCACTACAGGGGTAGATTTCAGCTTCTCTCTCTCTCTCCCCCCTCTTCTTTTTTAATATCATAATTATAAAAAACCCCTACCTATAAGCAGAGAAATAGTAGACAAAAATATGAAAAATACTTTCATGTGATCATTTTAATGATAGTGTAACAAAAGACCTTTATGAGAATGACTTCAAAAGGCAGCCAGCGGTGTGGCAGGGAATTTGTATAAATATGGCAGTTTGGGATATTTATTTTGTTTTGATTCCTGGGAATTAACTTGTCATGTTCATCTGAAAATGTTCTATATCACCTAATAGTAAATCTTCTTCATGACTCTAAGCAGTGTCTGATTTTCTGGCTTCTATGTAAAAGATGGCAACTATTTCAATTATTTCATATATAGTGAGAATTCAAGAGAAAAAGAAAAAGGGTGGTTTCCATCCTGCAAACTTACTTTATCCCCATGTTCTCAAATACATTTTCAAAACAAACTATTTTTAATTTTCACCCGACTCTTGTTATTAATTAAAGACTGATTCTTCAAATATGCAGGCATAAAACTGTTAATTGTGTCAGCGTGAATATTTCTTGTTGCAGGACTGAGCCGAGAGACTAAGTGAAAATGAAGAAAAAAGAAAGAAAATTTGGAGTGAGTTCCACAGGAATTCAAAAGATTTCTTGGATACTTATGTGCAAATGAAGGGATTTAATTGTAAGGTGTCCTCAGTGATGGTAACAAAAACATGTTTGAATAAATTCCCCATTATAAAATGAGAAATTATGTCATAACTTTGCTTTTTCCACTGATCCTTGAGAAAGGTGAGTCTCTCTTAAAATTATTATACCACCAGACCCTCAGGTCTTTTGCACTGCTAATGGACTGCGACTTTGAGAAAACAGCACCTTTGCAATTAAAGAAATCCAAAAGCTCAGCTGCCTGATAAAAGAGGGAATAAAGAGGGAACATTTTAAAATTATTTATCCTAAAGGATTTATTTCCTAAGTCATTCAGTTCTGGAAAGAGGCTATCACCACTACTAAGAATTATACAAAAAAATATTTGTTTTCTTAGTAGATATATTTGCATTTAAAGGACATGTATGTCCTCCTTTGGTTCAGAAAAAAACCCAAGAGAAATAACCAGTCCTTGTTCAAAAAAACCCTTGCCTGATGGCAAGATACCAAAAGACACGACAAGCTATGAGGTGCCAGTGAATGATGGCAAGACAGTTTGTGTGCAGTGTCTCATCCCCACACAAAGGCAGGAACTTTGTCAGCTGAAGAGGCCAAATTCTTCTCCTAAGGGTGTGTTTGCAACTCTGATGGCCTCTGGGTACAAGAAGAGTTTGATTTTTGGGACAAAGTGGCATGTTACATTAGTACGGATGAGACAATGGAACAAGTTACGTGCTCACAGTCCTTTTCACATGTTTGTAAGGACAATAATCCTAGAAACAGTGGCATGTCCCGAACAGAGGGAAATAAAAGAGCAAAAGAACACAACATCCTCTCACAGTCTGTCAAGAGCAAATCCTTGCTCCTCCTATGCCAGGCAGGCCACCTGAGAATGCAGGATCTCTCTGTGGCCAAGAGGTCATCCTTGACATTTCTAACTCCAGCATCACAAAGCAGTATGTTGAAAGCTGTTTACGTTAAAGGAAACAAGTCCTTTGTATCATTGTTGAAGTCCTCTCAACTTCAGTCTATTTTGAATCAATGATGCAACTCGCTCATGTGGCAAATAGCAGCCATTTCCAGATCAGAGGACATTTCTTTGGAAATGTCATTGTTTCAAAGACTGCTTGAGTGGAAGTGTGAAATAAGCTTCAGCCAATATTCCATTGTTCAAAGAGGTTTCCATGACTATTTTTTTATCTATTGTGGTGTGGGGAGAAGAGAAACTTTGCACTGAGAATACTGTCTGTTTATCCATTCACACAGGTTGCCTTAATTAATGTTCATAGAAAATCAGGTCATTGGAAGGATTATTTTTGTGGTAGAGACTACACCCAAATGAAGATGTTTACAAACTAAAAAAGTTTATTTGATTCAGTACTATATCCTGCAGTTATGTATTTGGAGTACATGCTCAACCCTCAAAGTAATATTTGTCAACTCTTTGCCCCATTGTAAATTTTTTGCCTACCTCAGCACATAAAATGCTGTGATAGTCTCTTTAATCTAAGGATATTAAACTGTAAAACGCATCTACAGGAATAGTTTATAGAACTCTTTGTATAACTACAGCAGGTTTATTCCAAGAATACATATTGCAGATAATATTTAAATTTGCTGAAAGCAGCTTGCTATTGAATATAATAAAAATCAGTTGTAGAAAAAGAAATCAACTGCAGCATTGCGTAAAACTTTCCTTGCTTTGGAAAGCCAAGATTTTATTGTCTTTCTGTAGGCAATGTATAATGTTAGCAATGGTAAATTCTGCGATGCAGTAAGTTATACTTTTCTGCTTAAATAGATCCAAATAATGATGTCTCTGATAGGTGATATTAGTTAAGGTAAATCACAAAAAACTCTTATAAGAAAAAGGTTTGAACAGGCCATGGAAAATTAATATTAAATTTCCTGTTGTCTACCTCATTACCTTGTTAGATGACTTGTATTAAAAGCAGTGAAGCAAAGAATCAGTAACCTGGGCCTTTGCCATTTCTGCAGTGCAGCAGATACACATATCACACAATTTATACAGAAATTATGTAGGTCGAATATGCTTTCCTGGAATATAAGTGCAACAGACTAGAAATTATGACTTTATTATGATACTCCAAGGTTCTGCTTTTTGAAATTATGCCTGAAAGCCATTGTTATTAAGATGCAAGACTGTTGGGTATCACAAGAGATATTCTTGTTTGTACATTATCCTTAAATAAGGATAGATGTTTATATTTATGCTCTGTGCCCACATAAACCTGTGAATGCATAAACTGCTGTTCACAGAGACATGGGAGCTATATGTGACTATATCTGAACAAACAGAAATGATTACTGGTTTACCGTGTTATTTAGTTTATGAAAAAAATGGTAAGGAAAAGCCTTTTGACTGCTGCTCTTATTAAAAATGATATTGCTGGAACATTTTTCGCTGAGAAAATTATTCAAACATAGCTTTGGCAACTCATGGTCTTGCTGAGAAATCTCGTTAGAATTAATGGAGTGACTGGGAAAAAAGGACTTGTGGGCCAGAGGAAGTAAATGCATCATAAGATACTGGCTTCAGTGGTGAAGCTGCTTTAATGCTCTCTAATGGAACCGTTCCCATGCCATAACACCACATGTTTGTCAGCACAACAGTTTGTGTGTGGGACTGCGTCATCAAACAAGCAGGAGAAGATAATGCAAGAATGCAGTAGATTGTTTGACTTGCTTTAATTGAGCTATTTTCCTTGTTAATTTCAGTCCCTCTGAAAATTATACTGCTATGGCAAAGAAAGGTGTAAGGTGAGTCATGCAGGACTCAGAACTTCTGTATCCACTTTTGTTAAAAACTCCAGACTCTTGCAAACCAATACTTTGGGAACAGAACCTAGCCCCCAAATACATTTGATTTTGAAAGCAGTATTGCACTCATTCTTCAAAATGGAGGGAATTTCTTTGGTTGGTGTCTTAAAAAGTTAAAACATAATTGTAGTGATATTATAGTTTGGAGGATGGGGAGAATTACTTCACTATTCAAAAACAAAAGAAAACCCCCAAATTAGCGGCAGATTTTCGTAGAAGAAAATTTTAGAAGAAAGGAGATGTAATCTGATCTGCAAAACCAACTGTTAAAAGTACAAGTATGAATCTTTCTTAAAGGAGAGAAAAAGCTGAAAGAGTTAACGAAAAAAGTTGTTGTGAATTTAAAGAGACAGATTTCATGCTTTTCTTATTGCTGAAGGTAGTAAAGAAGGCATGGGGAGAGGTTGCTTATTTCTGCTGGATAATTATGGACACACGGTATTTTTTTACTATGGTAACCAACTATACCTTATGGGAACCATGTGCATGTTTACTTAATTGACAGGATCTTCTGAGCTCTTGTGCTCTATTGATGTACACATTGTGGAGTTCCAGCTTTTGCAGAAGTGCATAAATGCATTAGCTGATGGACTGAAAGTACTCAGAAGTGCCACTATTGGCTATCACTTAATAGCTCCAGTTGTCAAATCATATCAACCCTGCTAAAAATATCACATGACACTTACAAATACACTGAAGGAGCACATTTTATGTGATTTGTCATTCACATGAAAATATACCTATTTATAAATACGGGCTTATTGTACTCTTTGTCTTTTTATGCAAGTCTGTGCAAAACTGAACACTAGTCACAGAATATGCTGAAAATCTGACTGTGCTTTTAATCCTTCAGCTATTCAGATGTGATTTTTTGACAAAGTTAGTTCTTTTTCACCTTCTTGTCTTCACTTTTTTCTTGCTTTGCCTGTCTCTATTCCTTGTCCTTTGTTTATATTTTGAAAGTTGTGAAACTTGTGTATAATTTCTTCTCTTATGCCAAGTTCTCAGGTTACAAAAATCTGTAAATGGACCAGGCAGAGGTGACTCAAAAAACAAATGCAGTATTATCTGACTCATACTGAAGATGGATCAGCAGTAGGCCCTTGCAGCAAAGAGGAGGTATCAGCCTCCTGGTCTGCACTGGGAAAGCATAACCAGCATGTCAGGAGAGGTGATCATTCCTCCCTACTCAGAGTGCTTCTTCCATTTTAATGGAGAGAATGAGAATGAGAGAAACAGTTTAAATTCATATGCCAGTTTACAATTGACACTGAAAGCCAAGCAAGGTTTCTTGGAAGTGTTTGGCTCCTCCTCTGGATTTGTGCTTAACTTACAGTATTTTATGGAATAGCCTTTAAAAAAAAATCATTGCTAATGGAAAATTCTCTATTAAAATGTTGTAATCATTGCTGCTTTAGAGTTTTGGTTTTTCGTTCATGAGTTCTGCAAAGAGACTTTTAGGCTTTAGTCTGCAGGCTTGTGGCTGTGCATGAAATATTTCTGAATGACTATAGGAAAAACAAGGTAATAGAAAAAGTTGTGCCTCATCTAACTATATAAAATTTATGAAAACTTACCCACTTCTAAAGGGGCACAAAAACTGAAAATGGCATTATTCCACTCAGCTTTACAAGTATCCCATGTGATGAAAGACAACTGTCTGTTCTGTGAAAGCAGTGAAGGTTTAGAGAAGGTTGTGAAGTTTGCAGCAGAGATCACCCACTGTCACCAGGAGGCTTATCTCAGAATGCATATTACCCACCACCAGCTGTGCCAGGTGATTTGTTAATTTAGGGTATAAAATGCGTGGGAACAAAAGGAAATAATTGTGTTTTTTCTGGAAGGGATGCACTGAGATGTTCTTAATCATTCTTATCTATGTGTTATCACCTTAGTAGCTACTGTATTCGAAGAGTAAATAAACCCAAAGTAACAGGAATGTTGAAATCAACAGTTATGATTTTGGCATCAAAGAGAATGTCAACATAATTATATTTCTAAACTGTAGATTCTTAGTTCAGATAAAATATCTCTGTGAAGTTTTCATAAGTGTAATAGACTTTAAATGAAAGCTCTCGGTAGAAATAAGGAAGACAAATAACTAGCTCTGAATGTTAAAATAAAACCTGTGCAATCCCATTCAGTCTTGCACAAGGGGAGAAGAGATATGTTTTTTGTTCAATAGTTGCTTAATATTTATTGAAGAGAGATAGCCAGGGTGGGAAAAGACATTAAGAGATGCAGCCTTCCCATTCTGACAGATAAATGTAGTGTAATTTGAAGGCTGTAATGAGAGATTCATTTTACCCTTACAGTGAATTGCTGGTTGCCATATATATTAAAATTAAAAGTATTACTTATTTGTATTAACAAGTCAAAGGCAAAAAGCTTATGTACATGTCATCTGTCTAGTCCATAGATTTCTTAGTTTTCCCAAAAGAACAAACCCCATATATATGATACTGAAAATAAAAATAATATATTTAAATATATTTTTCTACATCGTTACTAAGCCAGGGATTATTTTGGATCTGTTCAGTCCTTCACAAGAACCTTAGCACTTTCAGACTCGTTATTGTACTTTATTTCCATTGTTATAATGTTACATAGGTGGAGAAACTACCTTTCTTCCTTCCCCAAAACAAATACCTCTGCCTTTCCACTTTCCAAATCTATCCTTATTTATCTCACACCCTCTTTCTTTTGATTTTGATTTTTGCTTCCAGAAACTGATGCAAAAGAAAGAAGATTAAACGATAATTTTAAAGTTTTATTTTTGGGAGAAACATTACAGATACTGGGGGGTTTCTTTGGTTTTTTTTTTTTTTTTTTTTGTTTTTTTTTTTCAGAAATAGAAATCATCATTAAAATCTATACCATAATGGGTAAATATGGCCTTTCTCTTGACCTTATCCAGATGCTATGGTTTCGTCACTAAATGTAAACACATGAAAAAGAGCCGAGTCTGGACACACTTCAGACTAAGCCTGTTAGGAATGCCCAGAGGAAATGTAACTGCATTGTATTTTCTGTTTGTATCAATTATTACAAAATAAATTTTTGCAGAATCACGGTATATGCTGAGTTGGAAAGGACCCACAAGGATCATTGAGTCCAACTCCCGGCACGGCAGAGGACACCCCAAGAGTCACACCATGCGCCTGAAGGCATTGTCCAAATTCTCCTTGAGCTCTGTCAGGTTTGGTGCTGTGACCGCTTCCCTGGGGAGCCTGTTCAGTGCCCAACCACCCTCTGGGTGAGGAACCTTCTCCTANCTAAACCTTCCCTGACACAACTTCAGGCCATTCCCTTGGGTCCTGTCACTGTCACCACAGAGAAGAGATCAGAGTCGACCCCTGCTCTTCCCCTCACAAGAAGCTGTAGATTGCAGTGAGGTCTCCCCTCAGTCTCCTCTTCTGCAGGCTGAACAGACCAAGTGACCTCAGACACTCCTCATAAAGGTCCTGCTTAAGGCCCTTCACCATCTT
>VYXC01007369.1:3755-27958 GCA_013397175.1 Platysteira castanea | reverse complement strand
GGTTTGGCTGCTGCTCCTGAGAGGGGACCCATGCCGGGAAGTTCCCGGAGAACTGTCTCCTGTGGGAGGGACCCCATGGCCTCACAGGGAAGGGCTCTTCTCCCGGAGCAGTGGAAGAAAATCCTGGTGATGGAGTGACCAAAACCCCCTCTGCCCTGCCTTCCTGTCCTGTCAGAGGGCCTGGGGCAAGGGGGGAAGGAGTTTTAAGGGCTTATTTTACTTATTACTACCCGCATCTGATTCTGCTAGTAATAAATTTCACTTAGCAACCAAGGGTGAGCCTGTTTTGCCCTTGAAATATTTCTCCCACTCTCCTTATCTCACCCATGAAGCCTCCGTTTACTCTTTTTTCCATTTTTCCCTCCTTTTGCCCAGCGGTGGCAGGGGAGGGTGAGCGAGCGACTCTCATGGGTGCCTGGCGTTGGGCCAGTGTCAAACCATTACACAGGATCAGACTGAGGAAGCTAAAAACATGGTGGGAATGAGTTACAGACCAGCCAGTCCAGGTGAGGAAGTGGATTTAAACTTCAAACTGTTTGAGAAGGTCTCTGTCACAGTGCCATTACACCTCCCAGAAGGACAATTTGACAGGACATAGATAATCTAAACTTCTAGAGAGTTTTAGAGGGAAATTCCCAATAAAAAAACCGGATGGGCCACACATCCAACAAGTGGTTACATGCACCTGGATCTACTGTTTGCTAACAAGGACGCACGGGATGGGCTTGTGGCAATCTATGGCATCCTCAGCTACAGTGTTCATGAAGTAATGGTCTTTGAGCTCCTAAAAGGAGTGAGAAAGGAGGACGCAGAACCTGAGCTTCACAAGAACAGATTTCAGCTTATTTAGAAACTTGAAGAAGGCATTCCAGTTTCTGAAGACAGTTCTGAATGGCAAACCAGAACAGTTTATCCCAATACTTAGAAAAATCAAAGTTGCTTTGGCTAAGTGGGAAACTCCCAGCCTAACTCCAGTGGAAGAAAGCATAAAGGGTTGAAATAGGCACAGGTTACCAAAGAAGAATTTAAAAACTACCCTTCACAGATGCGTGGATGGCTTCAGGAAAGTCAAACTCAGCTGAAGTTGGAGTGATATCATAGGCAACAACAGTCTCTATTGCTATGGGAGTAGTAAAAAGTTAAATGAAGGCAAAGTGTCAGTGCTGCTGAATGAAGGCTGTTGATTTAGTGACAGTGGAGAGAGAACACTGAGGTATTCACTGTCTTCCCTGCCTTAGTCCTCGCTGACAGGCTGTGACAGGCCTCACAGGTTAGTGCCAGGGCTCAAGGAGGAGGGGAGCTACCAGAGGAGAGTGAGGGTTGAGTCAAAGATTGATTGCAAGACATCATCCCTCATGAGTCTCTGGAATCTGATGGGCAGTAACAAGGGGGGCTGAGGTAACAGGGCAGTGTCCCTTCTAGGTCACTTTCTGTTAGATTTCAAATGTCATGGAGACTGCACAAAGCCTTTGGCAACTGAAGAAAGACAAATTTTACACCCATCTTCGAAACATAGCCAAAAAAAGAAAAAAGGGGAACTGTGGGCCAGTTGGCCTCACTTTCATCTCTGGGAAAGTCACATTTTTGTGGCAGGTGAGGAAGAAGAAGGAAATTTAGGACAGCCAGCACAGATTTGCTAGGGGTAAAATAGACCTGCCCGACCTGACGCCTTCAATGATAAAATAACCAGAGATGTAGATGTAGGTTGAATATATTTTGTCATTTATTTACCATTATTTCCATACTCACTCTCTTTTGTTAGCAATCTAGACTGTAAATATTCGGTAGCAGAGAATTTCTAGCACTCTGTTCAATGAAGCAGAACACAAGACAGGTTTCTCTGAAGCCACCCTGCCATATTTGATTCTGTGAATGAGTAGCTTCACATTAAGTAAAAAACTAGTGTCTGACTGCATCAAACACAGTGAATAATTGTACTATATGATTATTTTATTTACATTGTCGATTCCCCTCAATATATCAAACGACTTTTATCTATTTGAATTTCACTTGAATGTTCAAGAAGATATTCAACTCTAGTTTCAATGACTTAAATGAACGATGTCATTTATTCCCATTTCATGCTTAAATTAAATTACAAATTATGTGGTGTCTTTGTTCAAAATTTATGTGACCCCTCTTCTGTTCTTTAACTTTGCCACCACGTATTTAAGATGTTAAAGAAAGAGCATGGAGAATGAACTCTTATTCACATGCTAGCAAAAGGCCAAATTCTGTCACTTGATAATCCTGTGCTAGCCCAATAGCAAAGATCAAAGACATTGTATTATTACTTACAGAACTAGGCCTTGTAGCTTGAGATTTATTTTTTATTCAGTGAGACAAAAACATTACAAGACATTCCTGTTCAGCCCACCAGTGGCCACCAGATTAGGAAAAATCTTCATTGCCCATCTGGTCTTTCAGATATTTTCTTGCTGTTATTCACATTTTTTACATAAAAGTTAAGCTCATAGTACAAAAACAGAGCTAAAGTTCTAAGTTCCTAAAAGCTTTAGCTAAGGCTCTTCAAGCCTTTGTTTCCTGGGTTCAAACAAGTTATAAAGTTATGTAGTTGACTGTAATCTCAGATAATGTGTTTGGGGTTTTTTCATATAGAAAGAAACTCTATTAAATTAGTTTAATTTTCTAAAAGAAGAGATGGGTGAGAGAAAAAGAAATAGTGTACTGCATGCCTATCTGTTTAAATATAATAGTGATTACTGGTTCATAAAAACACAGTTCTGAAAATAATTAGTCTAATGTTGTCACAGAAGAAGATCTGGTAGAAATTCTAACAACAGCTTTACAGCTTCAGTAACTATGTTAGTGAAGTTACTTGGATTTTATTTGGTTATTAACTATGACTGCTAAATTGCCACTCTACAGCTCTAAGTGAACTGTGACTCTGTAATATAATTATTGCACATTAAGATAAAAAAACCCCACTGTTACGTGAATTTAGGTGTGTATTTAAATTACTCAGGATTTTCAGAGCAGTTACTGGGCAATTCACTGCTCAAGTAAATAAACAATTGTGAGAAATTCAAACACAACCTAAAATGTCAATTAAATTGCTCTGGGCAATTTCTAAGCTGTGGAAAGACTCAAACTTTGTGTGCATTTGACCAAGATATGGAAGCATCATAGACTGGCATGTCAGTGATCCACATAATTACTAAAGAGAATACACTTGCTGGCTTTTAATGTAAGGTAATTAAAAGGATGGTTTGTTAGAAGCACAGAAAAATTGCATTATATAAAATATATTAGATGCCACATTTTTATGTAAGTCAAATCTCAGAGATGCACTAACCTCCAGAAAATAAGTCTTAAAGTCACAAGCACAGACATTAGAGCTCTCTCTTTAGTATCTTTAAAAATATATTTTAAAAGAAATTAATTTATTTCAGATGCAAACGAGTGCACTTCACCATACAATTTTCTTTTCAAGAAAACCTAAATAACCACTTCATGTTCCAAAACACCTATCTGAACAGAACTGTGTACTGATGCACAGGTATAGATCTTATACTGATATTGTTTTCACACTTGTGAACATAAAAATTCATAATTTCTTGAAGTGACCCTTAAGCAGTTGCCTTCCACTAGAATACAATGTATAAATGCCCAAGTAGCAACACAGATCTGCAGATAATTGCACTAGGGATATGATAGCAGTCTTAATTTTCAACGTCATTACTTTTCAATATTATTTTATTGTCAGCAAATTGAACACCTCTTCTTGCCACACACATGTTTTCCTCACAATTACATGCTTTGAAGTACAGTTATGTCCCATGCAGACATTAGAATAATAAATAATATAAAGAGGTCCAGGGAATTTTTGAATAAGTGTTATGATAATGGAAATAATTATTCTCAATCTGGTTTTTCATTTTCAGTGAACTTACTTAGCATCTGCTTTTGTGTCTGAACAGATCATCCCATGAAGCTGTCTATCTGTGGACAGTATGGAGTGGATTTCAAAAAGGAAACTTTCAATATCCCACACACTTACTGTTAAATAAATATTTTATCTTTTAAGGTTTTCAAGGGTTTAAAGAAGTCCACACTTTCAAAAAGTTCTAAATATTTGATATTTGCAACAGATATAATACACTGAATGAAATATTTTGATTTAATTAATTAATAAGTACTCAACAGAACTGAGCATTTTTTTCATGGTCTCCCTGGTTCTTCTCATGTCTTAACTTAAAGGAATGTGATCACATGTTCAGTAGGTGATTGATTGTATACACCAGAGTGACATTTGTATCCCTGAATTATACTCAATACAATTTTAGAAAGCTTTGTTCAAAGGAAAAATTAAAAGGAGGGAAGAAACTGCAATAATTTAGTCCTTTAGGAGATTTTGACTTTGTAGTTTAAATTACAAAATAACAACACTAATCAGGTTTGTGCTGTATTGGGCAGGAAATTAGAAACAGAAAGTGAGAGGCAGAGCCCACCAAAAGTGTGGGAGGATACTCAGCACTGGGATACTCTTTTATTAAATGAAGAAACAGACAGATGAGCAAAACCTTGCAGTGTCTAACTAAAGTTAAAGGCCAAAAGTTTTATTTGAAGTAAAAATATAATTGTCCAGATCAGTTAAGGAAGTTAAAAAAGCAGCAGTAAATTATTTCAGTTCTGTACTCCTTAGTGTCTCAATATATGCTACAAAGAACAAGGTATTTTACCCATCTGCTCTTTCAATTTTGACAATATACAAAAGACACATTATTAGTACTTACAGACAAAGTTCGACCCTGAGAAAAATCTAGCGTAATTTTAAAAGGCATTTTGTCTAAGTGAATCCCCTCAATTCAGCGGGATTTGGAAATGTTATTTATTTATAGCTAGAATCTATCCCTGAAACCCTCCTGTGGCACTTGGACTATGCATGACCAAAAGACTTTCCCTGACAACTTATAAACAAGGACATCTTTCTCTCATTGGACTTGTACTCTTTTACTACTGGTTATGGTCCTATAATTACACAGCTTGCTGTAACTATAATTTTAAAATAGAAATTTAAAACTCTAATCAGATTTTCTTTCCCTTATGTTTGCATCTCTTTATTGGGAGTATGTTAGTAGGGATAGTGTCTTTATATTTCCATTTATATTCTTTAAAACAAACAATTTCTCCCACCAGAGTTTTACCATTAAATATCAGAGGAGGTGTTAATTCATGCTTCCTCTCTTATTTATGTTCTTGAGCTTGGAGGTCACAGGACATACACTATTATGTCTCTGTAAAATATGTATCTAAGACCGTAAACACATAAAGTAAAAACATGAGTTCTTTTCTAAGTGTTCAGAAAAAACTAATTTCTTCCTTATGGTGTGCTTACTAAAACTGTCTTCTGACTGTAAGTTTTCTTAGAATAAACCAGCTTTTCATTTGTATGTGCTTGACATTACTGAAAATGTCATCAAATGTATAGAAATGTACTGCCAGCTAACACTTTTAAGGAAGTCTTTTAATGTACTTGTGCTGATACTGAAATAATTTCTCAGGAACCCCATTCACCCTAATGAATAAATAGCATACTGGTTCAAGGAGAGCATCCATTTTTCTTTTTGCTAGTTTTTTATCTCATTTTCCTGAAACAATGCAAGTCATTCACTCTTCATTCTTCATCTCCATTCTTCTTATCACATCAGCTGTGACTGACGTACATGCTTAGCTTCAAGACTCCTTTTTTACTTTCAGGATAATGGTATTAGTAATAAAATGTGAAGACATATTTCTAATCTTTCTTTGCACAAAGTCAAGGCCTAGCAGTATTGTCAAAAAGACAGGAAATGAAAAAAACTTTTTTGAATCAACCCTCCTACACTCCTAAGTGCTTCTAGAACAAAAAGTTATGAGTACCCAAGTATATTCTAACATTATAACAACATCTCCAAAAAAAAAAAAAAAAAGCATATTATTTGGATCCCATATATCCTAAATTTGATGTTGATTAGTTACCTCCTGAAAAACATGACAAAATTAAGGGAACAAATCAACAAGAAACACTATCCAAATTTGGGTTTATGCTCAAATGGATCACTCTTCCTGGCTTTATTCTCTTCCTACGGGTAAATTTTGTGTCTCTTTCAGGCAAAATTTTGAATAGTACACTAGGCATTATACATATATACTATGATCCCTGTACAGAGGGTTAAAGACAAATGAACTCAGTGAATAACTCTTCAGAGAAAATCAATATCCTACTAGTTGAATACAAACACTGTGAAAGCTGTCATCAAACCACTAGTCTTTTACAGACTATCTTCTAATGGAAAACATTCAGTGAATTCCTTCCATCACCAGTCACTATTAATGCATCTCACATATTCGTCAAACACTGCATGGAAATATAAACAGAACTTATTAATTATACCGTCCAATAAATAGGGACTAAACTTTTTTCCAAGGAATCACAAAGGGTGTTTCATCTTCCATTGCAGAGCTAGCTATGGTCCTTGGTTGAAGAGAGGGCTGTTTTAATAGGAACTTAGAATTTCTTACAAAAACATTGATTGGTTGATCAGTTAAACTAAATACGTAATCTTGTTCTTAAGTATACACAAGGACTCTGAAATATGTGTTAATAAGTGGGGAAAAAAGTATCAGAGATTAAAAGAAATCCTATTTTTTTTAATATTTTGATATTGCCTCTGAATATCTTTAACATCATCTTGCTAGAAAAACAAAGAAGACTTGTGTAATAAACCTTTTCTTTTTGTATCCTAAAACTGCGTATGTTGATGTATCAGTAAATACTGGAAAAAAACCCTGCTATATATGCACTTTCCAGTTCAGATACTTGGAAAAAAAACCAAAATCCTTTGCATTGATGATGTATTTAAGCACAAGGTACCACCTTATTTTTTCCTTCTTTCTTCTTCCTTCCCTTTCCCTTACCCATGATGGTTCCTTTCTGTACTGCAGACCTTCTAGATCCTATTGTAAAGATAGTCACAGAATCTTTTTTTAAATGTTTTAGAGCCTAAAGACTCTGATTCCTTAGTTCATTAGCAGGCTGCAATTTCCAGGCACTTGCCACTTCCATCACTTAACTTTAACCTCAGTACAAGGGAAAATAAAGCTTTCTTTCTCTGCTTCTTGTTATAGCTGTGGTTGTTCTTTTTGTTCTTGTACAAATATAACTTGAATGGTTTTTATTGCTCAGCCTTATATCTTTTATGTCTGACCTAAGATGAGGTGTTCAGAGGCTTACAAAGATCTTCACAAATATGCAGAAAAAATTAATTGAAATTCAAGCCAAAAAGTTGACAAATATTTCTCTACAGATATTGTTTGGCAAAATGTTATCTAGAATGATGGAGTTAATTAAATTATTTGAGATTTTATCTTGTGTAAACTATACTTAAACAGACTACTAATTTCTTTAAGGTAGGTGTAACTTAAAAGAACAGTCAAGTAACTTTTTTACCAAGTGTCTGCAAATAAAAATACTCCTGGAAGGTTAACAAATCTCAATTTCCATTATGAGTTTTGTATGTTAATGTGTACCAACATAAGTAAATGACTCTCCCAACTAACATAGCCCTTCCCTTTGTCTTTTTTTTTTTTTTTGACTGACACTCTGGATTGGAGTGTAGTTAGTGATTCCTTTTTTCTCAGTCTTCTCAAGATATTATGAAGTTAGAGATCACTATTTCAGTACTCTGAGCTGCAAACAGATTACTTCCCTGTACTTCAGAGAAAGTGCTTTGGATTTTTTGAGACGCTTTTTTATGACATGTTTACTTTTAGTAGAATATACCCATCGAAACTTCCTGGCTTTTCACAGAGATGAAAAAATCCTAGCAATATAGGGAGAAATTCTCATTTTACCCGCAAAATGAAGTACAGAACTCCTGGAAGTTGCTGAAAAGATAAATGGTCTATATTTTGCGTACTTTATAAAGAAATATCCACAAAGTGGTTGGAATATGTGCAAAGGAGATATTCAGCTGGAATATTTTGAAATGTGAGACAAAAGTGAAGTAAGAAAAAATGTGCCCACTTTGACCTCTAATTAGAATAATTATTCATGCCGCAGACTGCCATATATCAGAAGAACCTTATAAGTGTTAGGGTAAGCCCATGCTTGAACTAGGGGTGGATTATCGTTGCTTGTTTCACAGCTGGTAGATGTTACTCAATCTGGTTTTAAATCCTTACAATGACAGGGGTTGAACACACTTAGATGTTTTTTTCCATTCCACAAAACAGAAGATACTCCTAACAAGGGCATAGCCCCTTTGTTTATTACTTTTTTCCTTGTGTCAGTATATTTAGATGATCAATTGATCATCATCTTCTCTAAAACAACAATTTTACATAATTGAAGATGGTGACACCACTTACACAATTTTTTCCACAAGGTAATGCCTCTGAATTTTCTCTTACTTTTGGTATACACTGTTTTAAAACCACTTATATTTGTTCAGCTTCTCTTGAGCATATTCATCTTATCAACTCTGTATTAATCTGTGTGACCTATATTGTGTATACTGTACCAGGTGATAGACATCATGACTGTCAACATGAAGAGAATAATCACCTCTTACATCTTAGCTCTTCTGTTATGAAAAATTGATACCTAGTAGCCTTTTAACCTCATCTTGTTGTCAATCTACATTCAGCCTTTACCACAGTGCAAAAACTGCCTATGTTCTTTCTGCAATACTACTTTATAATGAGTTATTTTTCAAATGGAATTTTTTTCTTTCTAAATCTAGCACATTATTCTTATCTCTTTTTAATTTAATTTATGATGATAATTATATTTAATTTATAATTATAATTAATTTACTTATCAAAATCAATTTATTTCAGTTTTAGTTCAGTAGTGTAAAGGGCCTGCCATATCTCAGTCCTGAATGTCATAGGTAAACTTCCCCTGATCTATTATTACTCCATCAATCATGTGTTTAGCTTAAGTAAAAAATAGTAATCAAAAAAGTACTAAATAAAATAAAGAAAAATCCTTGCCCAGTCATGTTTGAAAACAAACAACAATCCTTTGAGGTTTTAACCAGGTGTGACCTCTCTAAAAGTAGTAATAACTAAGCCATAATTGCTTAGTTTGCCTATAAAAGATGTGGTGCGTTAAAATTTAAATAGAGACTGTCGACAGCATTTCTGCTGATTGTTCCTTAACCACAAAGCTAGTACCTGGAAGGAAAAGAAAATGAAACTGGTTTGACACCATTTGTTCTTCACAAATTATTGCTGACCATACGTTAGCACCTGATTATCCTCCAAGAACTTATAAATTGATTGTTCAATAATTTGTTTCAGTAGCTTTCCAGTACTAAATCCAGGCTGAACAGTTTACAGCTCCCTAGGTGCTCCTTCTCCCTTTTCTGGTGATAGGCATTGCATTTGACCTTCCCTGCTCTTCTGAGACCTCAGTGTCATCCACAGCTTTCTACAGATATTTGCTACTTGTTCATAGATTGCTTCAACTAGTCATTTAACATTCACAGGCAAATTTCCTAAAACCCTGTAAATTGCAATATACGTAAACCGTTTAAACCATATTTAACCCAAGCTTCCATTACTCTTGTGTTCCCATACTCTTGAAATTAGTTGTGGTATGCATATGATTACAGTTAACTTTCAGAATACAAAAGGTATGTTGTTCTTTTCAACATTAATGTTTATTTGTTCAGCATACCAGCTGAAAATTGGAGTTATGTTTTCCCTTATCTTTCTTTTATACCTTTAATTTATTTCCAGCTTCTGAAATAAAAATATCAGTTTGTTTCCATAAGCAGCAAATGGCTGGCAGGCATCTGTAAGCACTTAGGTACTGAAAACTGAGCCAGTGATAAGAACATAATGCAAAAGTTGCTCAACAGCAAAAAATGCACATGCTATTAAGAGTATGAACTTTTTGTATAAATTTAAAGCTACATTTTAAACTGCTTCTTTTTTTAATATTGTTGTTTCTATTCAAATTATATGAGTCTGTACTTCATGCATCCCCCATGTATAGAAATTTTATGTTAAAAGAAAAAAAATTTCATTTCAATATTATATGATTATAAATACAACCAAAATATTTAAATTTTGTTTTAGAACAGTGTAGCTCTTCTCATTAATAGAAAAATGGCATTTACTTGTGTGGAATTATGTTGGTTGATAACATTTTGATACTATTAGGAAAATGATTTGGTTTTGTTTCACCTTTTAATTGTGAGTACCCCAATATTTAATGCAAGAAAATTCAGGATTTCATATTGGAAGGGGTATTTAATTTGAGACATTGGCCTTTCATCTGTGTAGCAGAACCTAATGTCCTAAAAAAATTTCTGAACATCGACATATGTAGTAGTTCTGACTCTAAGTCTGCTGAAAAGTATTTGTCTTAGAAAATGAGACACTCATACTAAGGGAAATTCAATCTGTTGAACCATAGCTTGCATCTCAGAAAGCTCTTTATAATGCATAAGAACAGCTTTACTGCACTACTTCTTATGAACAGTGTTAGATATTCTTGCATAATGCCAGAAAATACTCATTAGATAATTGGGCACAGATAGATCTATCACACTCTCATGTAATCTCTCCCCAGAGAAGGACACCCCGTGAGCCCTCTGCATCACTCAGGAAAAGTAAGTGAAACTGGATGAGGAACAAACTGATGTGAAGGATCCTTAGCTGGCCCAATACAGTCTGACATTATAATCCATTGAAGGATCTCAACACAAGTTTGGTCTAAGTTGAATTGAGTCACTTTTAAGAAGTTGGCATTAACCACAAAAATATCTAAAAAAAATATCTTTTCCATAAAAGTGACCACTTTTAGGCAAATCTTGACTTACTTTGTAATCACTTTTCCACTGCATTATATTATTGCTTAAGTAGATTATTTTATGCTGATTACTGCCTTAGAGAGACCTAAAATGACTTTACATGAACATAAATGTAGGCAAAACATTAATAGATCAATTCGTTTAATTTCCAATGCTTACATCCACATTTTTGAAAGTGATAATTTTCTTGGCTTGTCCAGAAATTTATGATATAGGTTGACAATCCTAGTTGCCATTACCCAGCTACTAACAAAAATCACAGAACCACAGAATCATTAGGGTTGGAAGGGACGTCTGGAGATCATCCAGTCCAACTCCCTGCCAAGGCAGGGTCACCTGGAGCGGGTTGCACATGAATGTGTCCAGGTGGGTTTTGAAAGTCTCCAGAGAGGAAGTGTCCATGAATACTTTCCTTGGCAGCCTGTTCCAGTGCTCTGATGCCCTCAGTGTAAACAAATTATTCCCCATGCTGAGGTGGAACTCCTTGTGTTTTATTTTATGGCCATTGCTCCTCATTCTCTTACTGAGCAGCACTTGAAAGAGTCTGGGATCATCCTCTTGGCATCTGCTTTTGAGATATTTCTATGTACTGATGAGATCACCTCTCAGTCTCCTCCAGAGTAAACAGACCCAGCTCCTGCAGTCTCTCCTCCTAAGAGAGGTGCTCCAGACCCCTGATCATCCTTGTAGCCCTCCACTGGACCCTCTCCAGTAGCTCCTTGTCTCTCTTGTGCTGAGGAGCCCAGAACTGGGCACAGCTCTCCAGGTGTGGCCTCACTGGGGCCGAGTAGAGGGGGAGGATCACCTCCCTCGACCTGCTGGCCACACTCTTCCCAGTGCACCCCAGGATGACATTGGCCCTCCTGGGCACAAGGGCACTGACAGCTCATGGACAGCTTGTGATCCACCAAGAGTCCCAGGTCCTTCTCCACAGGGCTGCTCTGTGGGAGCTCAGCCCCAGCCTGTGCTGGCACTTGGGGCTGCTCCTCCCCAGGTGCAGGACCTGACACCTGCCCTTGCTGAAGCCCATCAGGTTTCTCTCTGCCCAACTCTTCAGACTAACAAGGTCCCACGGAATGGCAGCACAGACTTTAGGTGATTTTATGGCTAAAAATATTCTCGTAGGGAAATTTGATATGGTGAGATAAAAGAGCTGTCAGCGTACTTTCTCCCAGTAGGTGGTCAGACCCTCAGGGACTCTGGAGCTCTCATGAAGTTCTAGCAGAAATTTTTAGTATATACAATGCCTGCTGACATCAAAAATTGTTTCGTTCTATTTTAAGTTCTTTGCAGCATTACATTTAAAACATTTATGTCTTAATAGATATTGAAAACTGTTCTAAATGTCTTTTCTGTCATTTAAACAGGGTGATGAAATTGTGTTAAATAAATTTATAGAATGTTTACTTAGATAAATGTGAATATTTTTTCAGTCAGTTCATTGAAAGTAATATTTTAAGTAATATCTGTATTACTGTAATGATACAAATATCACAGAGCTAAAGAGTTTCAAGTTTTGAACCATTATGTTTTGGTTTGGTCTGGAGAGTGACCTTTTCTTTAAGGAGTCACAAATATTTTTAGGAAAGAATGTTGTCCTGTTTTCTGAATTTCCTAAGAGTATGTAGTGGGTTGACCCTGGCTGAATGCCAGGCCTCCACCAAAGCCTCTCTATCACTCCCCTCTGCAGCTGTACAGGGGAGAGAAAATGTAATGAAGGATTCATGAGTTGAGATAAGGACCAGATGAGATCAGTCAACAAATACTGTCACGGGCAAAACAAACCAGAATTAAAGATTTTAATTGAATTTATTACTAACAAAATCAGAGCAAGATAATGAGAGGTAAAAATTGACCTTCAAAACACCTGCCTACCACCTCCCCTCCCTTCTCTCTCCCAGCTCTACCTCCTCCACCCCAATGACACAGGGAATAGGGGTTATGGTCAGTTCATCACACTGTTGTTTCTCCCATTGCTCAGGGAGAGGAGCCCTGCTCCCATGTAGGGGCGTTCCCATGGGACACAGTTCTCTGTGAACTTCTCCAGCATGAGTCCATCCCATGCCAACAGTGTTCCCCAGACTGCTGTAGAGGGCCACTCTTCCACAGGGTGCAGCCGCTGAAGGACAGGCTGCTACAGCGGGGACTCGTCTCACCATAGGCCTCCCATGTGGTCACAGCCTCCTATCAGGCATCCACCTGCTCCGGTGTGGGGCTCCTCCATGTGCGGCAGGTGGATCTCTGCATCCCCATGGACCTCCTTGGGCGGCAGGGGCACAGCTGCCTCACCATGGTCTGCACCACAGGCTGCAGGGGAATCTCAGCCCCAGTGCCTGGAGCACCTCCTTCCCCTACTTCTCCAGGGACCTTGGTGTCTGCAAGGTTGTTCCTCTCACATATTCATTCCCACACTGCTCTTCTCAGGCCTCAATTACAACTGTGAAATAACTTGTTTATTCTTCTTCTAAAATACACTATCACAGAGGTATTACCATAATTTGGACCAGTGGCACATCTGTCTATGAGGCTGCCAAGGATTTGCTCTGCCAGACATGGAGGAAGCTTCCAGCAGCTTCTGTAGCCCCTCCTGCTACCAAATCTTGACTACACAAATCCAATATAGAGTCAAGTATCTGGAAAAAAACCCTTAAAAAGTCTATTCAAAGTTTTCTCTAGAAAAGTTCTTGGGTTTTTTTCTGTTGGTTATGTGATAAAAAAACCTTCACAACTCGGGGAAGTTGAACAAAAAGGGGATTTTATTGCAGGGAAAATACAAGGGGAGGTTAAGGGATGGAGGGATGAGGGGTTAAAACAAAAGGTAAAAAGAGCCCGGGTACCGAGGATAAAGGATCTGGTGTGCCGGACCGGCTGTAAGAGGTCCCAGGACACGAGTTCTGCCTCGCCGCTGTGAGTGAAGCTAAGCTCTGCTCAAAGTCTTAAAGACCCAGTGCCTCAGGAATGAGGTGCCGACCGAGATCAGCTGCGAGGGGTCTCCCACCAGGCTGCCCACCACGGGGTCAGCTCAGTAAAAAGACGGTTCTGAGGGCGGCTCCGGCCCTTATATAGCAGCCCAAAGTCTCTGCTCATGGGTGGTGGTAAGTGGTGAGGTCCTGCTGCTGCTCCAGTCAGGCGCTGCTGCTGAGGAGAGGCGGTGTCAGTGCTGCCCTGGGCGGGAAGAGCTCTCATTAGCATTCATAACCCGTATGGCAGGGGGTGACGGTGGGCTAAAAATAGCCACGAGGCTGCTGAGGTGGGCTTGTGAAGAGAACTCGGGACAAGGACCTTAACTTGTAGGAATGTTCAAATTAGAGTTCATAATACGTAAATAACCACACAACTTGGAAGGAAAGCAGGTTACAGTGGTGGGGAATAACAGATAAAGACTTACAAACATATTAGAGACCTTTGTAAGTGTTCCTTTAACAGGGTAACTGGTAACTTGTGTACTTTAGAGTAATTCATTTGCCTGATTAACACTTCACACAATCCACTTACAATTACCATAACAATTAACACAACCTTCCTTATCTTTAACCACTTAACACAGTAACTTCCCACAACACAGCCTTCCTTAACGTTAACCATTTAACACAGTAACCTCCCACAACCTAGAAGACAAAAGCCAAAAGAGGGACTTCTATAAATGACAGGTTAGTTGTCATTCTATTACTAGTGATTAAAACTGAAACCAAGTTTGATTCAGTTCCTGTGAAAAATACTTCTCAAAACTTACGGAGTTAAATGTACTGATATCATTTGCACACACTTGTCTCCATTCTTCTGGTCTTTTCCCTTCCAGTACTTTAACCACAGGAACTAGCTTCCTTCCTTCCTTCCTTCCTTCCTTCCTTCCTTCCTTCCTCTCCAAGTAGCTATTATAAAGACTATAAGACTACTTTAACTTTTTAATTGTTTTACTACATTGCATTATAGTACGCATATACATTCAAAATATCATACCATTACTATCTTCAATCATTCCTTCTATTGCTTTAACCAAATTAAAGATAGAGGAAAAGCTCTGGTTTTGCAGGTTGCTTTAATACAACAGCAGCCGTAAAAGTGAACAAACCCAGAAAACTGAGCCAAGAAGTAAATGAATTGTGTAGTACGTATTTCACTGAGACCCCTTCATCAGAGCCCTTAGAATTTGGGGTTTGTTCTTGCTGATTTCTGGACTCTGTTACTCCTGTGTAATAAAGATATCTCACATAGCTGTGTCTAACTGTTAAAGCAACTTTTACACAAAAAACAAAAAAAGAACCTGGGAATAAATATTATTCCATTACTGACCTTAGAAATGTATCCACTGGATGAGATTGTCTGGTAAACTTCAGTTCAACACTGTAATGTTCCTTAAATACCATGAAATTTAATAAGCATAGCACTGTGTTGTACAGAAGATAAGTTTCCTTTCAGAGGTATTTCAGAGCTACCCATGCTGTGCTCTTTGCAGGAACTAAGGTAGCAAGTCACAAGGACAGTTATGACCAAAGACACTCACCATCACATAGCTGCAACATACCTGCAAAGCAGAAATGTTTTTGCACCCTCTAAAAGTCCTTTTGGAAGAAAGGTATAAAATTCCATCAGTTTGGAATATTTCATTATATAGAAAAACTTGCATCTATCTAGTTTGTCTTGTGAAAGAATAGTAAACAAATATCTAAACCAGGAAGAATTCTAATCATTACTGCTAGGGGAAATAATATTTAGTTGTACTGATTGTAAAAGGGCAATTTACATGAAGAATTAAAAAATAAAATAAATGTACAGAGAGTATTTAAATTACTTATAAGATTCCAAAAGTAAATATTCATACTGGAATTTACTTGGGTAGAATCTTAGCCAACCCACTACTCCCAACTATGGTGCTCTATTCATTGCTTCAGCTCAATTCACAGGCATTTTTTCCTTAGTGAGTTGTCAAAGCAAGCAACAGAAAAATCCAGAAATCAGGATAATGTTTAGAGTAAAATATATTCCATTCACAGAGAGTCATGGTAGTTTTGATATGTTACTGAGTTTGCTTGCTGGTTTTGGTGGCAGGAAGGGACTGGGAGGGATGCTTCTGTGAAAAGATAGCAGCAGCTGCCGCCAGGCTACAAGGAGCCACTGCCAGCTGGCTCCAAGACTGTCCCACTGCTGGCCAAAACTGAACCCCTTTAGTAACATTTGTAGTCACTCTGTGATAATGTATTTAAGAAAGTATAAAAAAATCACCTGTGAAACAGCAGTTAGGAGAAGACAGTGAGAATGTGTCAGAGAAATGGCCCTCTAGACACCAAGGTCAGTGGAAAAGGAGGGGAAGGAGGAGCTCTAGGCACCGCAGTAGAAATTCTCATGCAGCATGTGGAGGTCCATGCTGCAGTAGGCCATGTCCTGAAGAAAGCTGCAGCCTGGGGGGAGCCCATAGAGGGGCAGGTGCCTGACCAGAGCTGCAGGCCATGGAGAAGAGCACCTGTTGATTCAGGCTTGCTGTCAGGATCAGTGATCTCATGGGGGACCCATATGGAAGCAGTCTGTTCCTGAAGGACTGAAGCACCCCCTGGAAATAATCCATGCTGAAGCAGTTCTTGAAGAACTGTTGTTCCCAGAAAGGACTCACATACGAAAAGTTCATGAAGGGCTTTCTCCCATGAGAGGGGCTCAGGTCTGGAGCAGGGAAACAGAGTGAGAAGGAAAATTAGACAGAGATGAACAGCTATGAACTGACTTCAACCCCATTCCCCAATTTCCCATTCCTCTGGGCCAGTCAGGAAGGGAGTGGAGGGTAGAGGATATGGGAGTGAAACTGAGCCTATGAAGAAAGGCGGGGTTGGGGAAAGATGTTTTTACTTTTGTTCCT
The DNA here is from genome assembly GCA_013397175.1 of Platysteira castanea. Taxonomy (NCBI): domain Eukaryota; kingdom Metazoa; phylum Chordata; class Aves; order Passeriformes; genus Platysteira; species Platysteira castanea. The sequence goes on along the minus strand of VYXC01007369.1, from coordinate 11,281 downwards.
ATTTCTCACCTTCCTCCTCTTCTACATTAAATTTGTGATAAATTAAATTCATTGCCTCAAGTCACATACGTTTTGCCCATGACCCTGAGATTAGCTCAGCTGTTTAGAGCATGGCACTACAACACCACATGAGTGATCTTCTTTCCTTATCTCAACCCACGATTTTCAATTGTGTTTTCTCCCACTGTCTTTTTGAAGAAGTGAAGTGGTAAGAATGGTTTGGTGGGCATCTGGTGTCCAGTAAAGATTAACCCAGCACACAGACACAAATGGACTTTCAGGTTCTCTTTAGTCTTTATGACAGACTTGCAGCCCCATGCTAAGTGCAACACTATGAACTTCGGAAACATAGATCTCAAAATTCAGCTGGGATTCAAGCTCTGTACTCATAACAGTGAAACAAACTGTAAAAATTTCATCCCATCTGCTCTCTCTTCCCTTTGCAAGTGATACTCCTGTTGGTCAGGCAAAAAATTGTTGTTCTAGGTCAATTTTATTATATTATAAACACTCTCCAACATTTGTTAAAGGTATATATTTTACCCAAAAAATATCTCTGAAATAAGTATGAAAGAAAAGAGAGAAGACGGCACAGTTTGTAGAAGCAAAGCTGAGAACTTACACATATATCCACATATATCCTACAATTTAGTAGAAAACACAATGCAAAATTCTTGCCTGAAATTTGTAGTGAAATAAAAGAATAGTAGAATATGAGAGAGGCCAAAGACAGCTAGTGGAGTGCAATGCAATAAATCATCATTTGCTGATCCAATAGAAGTACATGGGAGCAATTACACTTTGGCAGCTATTTTATTTTTCCCTTATGGAGTTTCAGACTTATACACTAAGATAGCTTTCATGTGATTAAAACTTGCACCATGTTTAATTTCCTTCAAAAGAACAATCACTTTAAAAGGGAGAGAGAGGGAGTGAAAGAGACCCACAAGAGAGTGAAATAATGCTGGGGGTGGAAAAGGGGCAGTAATTTTGCCCAGATAATGTTGTCATACTTTGTAAAGCCTTTAATGCTGGAATTTATTTATTAATGATGCATGGGTTATTACCCACCATCTGTCTTGTGTTAGCAGTGGGCTGTTTCAGATTATGGTAATGTGTTTCTGATTTGAGTCGTGTTGAAAGCCAGAACAAGGCATCTCATGTGCAGTCCTCTTTGAGGCCTGCTGTTTTCAATTCCTCTTCACAGAATGGGCTTTTATTTGATTTGTTATGGGGATTTTTTCTTCTGTTGCCAAAACAGCTGCAAGCCTGGAAGGGAATGAGACACAGGGCCACAGCAAACTTGTTAGCTCATAAGAGAAACAGAATGTTCCAGGAACAAAAAGGGGAGCTGAAGGAAAAGGGAGAGAGAGAGAAAGATGAGAGGAAGAGAGGTAGTAGAAAGGGACAGAAGAGAAGAGGGTAAGTGAAAGGATAAAGAGCTCTAATGGTTTTTTTAGTTGGTTTTTCATATGAAGATCACAACAAAAAACATTTTCTATTCTAAGTAAACAAAGATACTACAGCAAACAATTTCATTTTTAAGTTCTTAGTAAAGAAAGTCTTTCTTTCTTTCTCTAGTTTTTGAAAGACTTCAACTGCTTTTATGCTAGTGCAAAGCAGGAAATAAAACATTTACCCCAAATGAACTTGCATCAAAAAGCTAAAAAATCCCAGAGCTAAAACCCACGCCTGCTTGTGTTTCTGGTATGGCATGCAGTGTGCCCATTGTAGAGAGATAGGCAAAGACAAGGAGAAAAAACCAGCAGCTTCCTTGCTGAGAATCCTCATATTTAGGTCTCAGAATCTGTCAGTCAGAGTGTTGAACTGTATTTTTGAAATCAAATAAGTGAGTAGACAAGTTAATTTCTCTCCATAAAAACTGATTCCTCTTCACAACACCTAGACTATAGGTTTCTTATGCCAGATGCATTTGCAGTACATTTTTAATTTAGAGAACATTTTTGGAAAATAGCACGTGTTAAATAAAAAAACATATTTAAGTTAAACCTTATGAAATATTTTACAGAAGTCTGTTGGTAAGGAAAAGTTGAATATTCCACATGCCAAAATGAAGTTCTTTTATGCTACACACTAGAGCAAAATGCAATCTCATTTTCAGACCATGACATATGCTTGTCTCACATGCTATCATACACAGAATAACACTTAATTTTTATGTAGAAAGTATCTTTGTTTACTGATGGAGAAACACTGGATAAACATTTCTTATTCTTTCCATCAGACTGATGCTCTGACCAGCAGTCTTTTTTCTGTCAATTTTGACCATACACACTTTTATTAAAATTCAGTAATGTTTAAATATTTTTTATGTAAATAATAGGAAAAAAACAATTTGTGGTTTTTTGTTGTTGTTTGGTTGAGGTTTTTTTTTGGTTGGTTGGTTAGTTTGTTGATTTAGTGGGTTTTTGGGGTGTTTTGTTTGGGGATTTTTTTTGGTGGGGGGAGATTGTATACTGGTAAGAATGAAGTGTGTGTAGGAAACTTCTATACAGTAGAATTTCACACCTGAAACCAGTATTCTCATATGTTTGCTAAGTATGCTGAATTTGTAAAAGTGGCAATGCCGCTCACAGCCACTTACTGAACCGTGGCTAAATCACTGTACATCAGTTTCTGGTATATACCAGAAGTTTCAGTTCTGTAGTCTAGCTGAAGTGGCAGTTGGGTGTCAGTCTTCAAGAAGGAGTTCACAAACTCTCCAGAAGATTATATACAAAACAGGCATTTTGCAGTTAACTATTTCCTTTAGAGTTATTCAAAAGAAGTTGGCAAGCAAGTGCTTTTTTTTTCCCCTTTTTTGCTTTTTTTTTTTTTTTTAAGCAGCTTTCCTTCCCTTTTCTTAATTTTTAGCAACCAAGATCTATGAAATGGTATGATGTAAGCCATCTTAAAGCTGTTTTTGTGTTGAGTTTCTGTGTAACTTCTTAGTGCAATGAATTAAGTCCGTCTAGAATGTAGGATGATGTGATTGGACTTCCTTTTTTTGGCAGAGCTCAGCAGCTAGGAACAACTGCTAAGCTCTTACTAACAATCTTTAGTAGAAACCTTTGTTTCTGAAAACAAACATAACGGTGTCACAATGACTGAGATTTCCAACTTAAATTGACTACGAATGATCTAATCTGTTTTATCAGGCCTCTTTCATTTTAACAGTAGGAAAATAAATGTATTCATTTGGGGAAAAATTGACTGAATATTTTCTATACTGTAAATACAAAAGAAGGCAAATGTGGCTCTTAAGGGAAATTTAAATTTGAAGAGAACATTTGCCTCTTAGAGGACTTTTTGGAATGGATAGGAACTTACTTAGAATACCTCAGAAAACCCCAAAACCCTCCACCTTCTTTGTGTGTGAGAAAACAAACATGAAAAAAAGCACAAGCAGTGGTGACAAAGCACATAGAAAGACACAAATTGAATAATCCAAAATTGAAACCTATAAAGAGCACTGTAAATTACAATCTCTCTCTACACCACAAACACCTTAACTGCATTTGATCCCAGCACATATGTGTTCTGATAATAGTTTATCTTCAGAGTGAGATAATCAAATTCAATTTTTCTTGTGCAGTTTAAGTAAATCTGAAAAGGAAGGCAAATATGCCTATGTAAATCTCAACGATTTCATATATTCCCTCACACTTCTTTAGTGTATATGATGAAAATTATTAAAGTGAGGTTTTTTCATGTGTATTCTTACTACACAGAGCTTCAGAGAAATTGATATATGTGAGTTCTGCTGACAGACAACAGTTATTATCTGTCAGGAATTAAAGAAGATTAGAGGACAAATACTTAAAAGCAAATGGCTGTTTTGTCCCAACATTGTTAAACATGGTCTTTCACCTGTTACTAATTTTCTTCATAGTATCAAAGGTTTTTGCTTGTTTGAACACAAGGGGAAACCAGCTATTTCAAGTTGTTTACACAGAGCAAACAAGGGCACAAACAGGGAAGGATGTGCATGTTAATTAGGTATGGGGTTCAATAAGATAAAAACCTGACATGCTCTCTGGGGTAGTTTCCCCACTGTCTGTCTTAAAGCTCAGAAGACTCTCACCAGTGATTTTATATTAATTTAGTGGATGAACTAGATATGTTCTTTCTGATTTTATTCTCATAGCACAGTCTTCTTTTTATCATTGTGTTGCTTGTAAACACCCTTAAATATGTCATTGCTTTCTGAGTGTTTCCAATGGGATTAAAACTTAAGCACATGTGATGGTTGCTTACTTAACCAAAGCTCCAGGCTTAAGGGCAACTCTCTGCTGTTCATACATGTCTAGCAACAGGTGAGATCAAAAAGCAATCTAATTCGAAAATGGTGCCAAGAGTATATGTTTAAGAAAAGAGTGTATGAACAAGAAAGGATGCCATGAATGCTGCCACTGGTTTACTTTCTGGCAATCTGAACTGTAAATCTTTCTAAGATAATGGTTATTTAGAGATATTTGGATTAATAGCCTTCACATGGGAATATTATTCCATGGCTTACCTGCTCACTATTTGAATTTATTTGTATTTCTGACCTGCAGGAAATATCATGCTATTCAGTTCCACGATTCAGTTACATGTGCCACAGAAAAAGTACTTTGATTTAAAAACTGATGCCTGTTAGTTTTGATACGGTTTTTCTACTTATTTTACAAGTAACAATATGCAAGCATTCCATATTCATGTTCATCATACTATTCACATAACTTTTCTGTATGTCAAGCTCATCAGCCATTCTTTCACTCTGAGTTCTAATAAAAACAAACTCCATGCACTGAAGATACTGTATGACAGAGTATGTATTTACAAAGAGCTGTGGATCAGACATCCACAATCTCAACATTTGACATTTGACTAATCCTAAACATAATCCAAAACCTGTTGTTACCCAAAAAAAAGGTATCAGAAAAGATTCTGCTATGAATAGAAATTAAATCACATTTGCATTTGAAGAATGCAAATGATATTTACCTAATCTTTAAGTATTCAAATATCAAAGAAACTCTAATAAAAGTCAACAGGAACTTCAGCCTATTATTTTGGTAAGTCATAAGCCTGCCCTCCTTTTGTTACTGCAAGCTCTTCAGAATCACATGGGCAAGTAAGTTCCTTTGTACTCAGGAAAATACATAAATATTTAATTTTAAGTACAATCATAAATTTGCTGGAATCAGTTAAAAAAAACCCAAAATAACAAAGCACCAAAAAAACCCCCAAAACATCAAAGAAAGAACAAACCAACAAAAGAATAACTTTTTCAAACATATCATCATATTTCAAACACGACCAAAACTCATGACTTTATGAACGCTCCCACTTCTAGTCATCTCCTAGTCACTGGTGAAGGAAACAACGAGATATGTGGTCCTGAAGATATATACAGGTCTAAATGAAAGGAGTAAGAAGAGGTGAGTGTGGGAGCAACCATCACAGGAAAAAGAAAAAAGGGTAGTCTTCCATAACTTCATGGCTTAAACCTCTTATGCTCTGCAAAAAAAACAAATATATCTTCAGCTTTCTAACATCTTCCATTTTGTTTGAAAATGGGATAAATACTCCGTAATTTTTCTTAGCTCAAGTACATATACTGTCATGAATAGCTTTAATTATATCTTTTTTTTGTTCTCTTGTACCCCAATCCACTGATAAAATATGATGTAGACTTCTAACTTTTCCTTGTAAGAAGAAAAGAAATCTCACTTCTGAACTCATACTGTCTTCTTAAGGCTGAAGTTAATCCAACATACTGATCTGTACACAGATCAGAAGAGGAGAAGGTAAATGGTAAAAATAAACACTTTCTTATATCCATTAAAAAAAGAGATAAGATCTAAAAAAACATACAACATAATTGATTAGAAATGTGCATGTAAAGCATATTAGAATTCAGTTACATGATGAGTGAATGACTACATTAGTAGGCTAATTATAACACTTTAATTAAACAAAACCATGAATTGAATGCCTTCCAAACTCTGGTATAGGAAATGAGAGCAGAAGAGGTAATTACATACAGTACACATGTTTTATATGTTATTTTCACAGATTGTAATGCAGGACTTTTTAAAACAATGACTTCACACTCAAACTAATAAGTTTTAATGGATCTGCAGGCCACAGTCTCTGTAAAGTAACTTTTCTGTTGGTCAATATAAAGTCAATATATTTGCCATTTTCCTTTCACTGCAAGTGGTATGTATCAGTGTATGCCACAATTTCTCAAAGACTTGTGATGTGGTGTCATATGGTTATATGAAAAAGATTCTTAACTATTGGATTGGCATATCCTGTCCCTCCTCCTCCCCCCACTCCCAGCATGTGAATAGCCATTTTTCTATACGAAAATTGTAGCTCTATTGTGCACATGTGAATCTTTCCTTCTCTACCCCAACTCAGTTGTTCCACACTGAGTAACAACACAGCTAAAGTCTCCGAAAGCTGGGTGGCAAAGTTGTACTTTGAAAGACAAACAGAGGCTGCCCCGTATTATTGCTGGAAAATACACAATCGTATAGAAAATCACAGCAGGACAAATTCTCCCCTCATAGGCATATTTAAAATTTTCATTGACATCAAAAGGTTTTCTGGCATTGTATATCTAATGGAAAAAATGTGGCCCATTGTGTCAGCTACACTGCACTGAAATTCAGACTGACTTAGACCTCAGGCCATGAAAAGCTCACATCCTAATGCAATTGTCACCTTTTTAATGATTCATTTCTATGTCCTTAGTAGATATTTTCACCTGTGTGCTACTATGTTCATGTTAGGTGTAAATCACATGCTATAAAATGAAATTTAAATGTAATAGAAACTAAAAATTAAACATTTTATATTTGTGAATCTCTGTTGTGGATGAAAAAAAAACTCTGTGCATCTGAATTCCTTTATACATATAATCTCCTCCAGATTCCCACTGACTTGCTCATACCAAATTTACTTTTGCAAATACTATTTTCTGAGCATAATTTTCCTCTGAAGATGAGCTTAGCATGTTTATAGCATGCTGGTTTTCCATCAGTGTAAAGATGCAGTCAGATAAAAGCTATCAACTCTCTCTGCAAACTCTGTCTTTTATCCTCATGCAAAAAAAAAATGTTCACATTACAATCCACAGATGCCTGAGCATTCATAAAGTGTTTTTAACCATTCTCCAAAAGGTGGCTTTAGGAAAGCACCACTCACAGGTTATGAAATCTGCTTCTCTGCTGAAAATATATTCACACAGTGTGAGGAAGATGAATTATCATTGTCTTAAAGTGTCAGAGATACTGTTTTGTTTGCTCGATCCACTCTTTGGATAGGAAAGCTAAACTTTTAACTCAAAGTGGGGATTACATGAACATCTATGGATATTAAATATCCTTTGTGCATTTACTCAGAATCTATGAAAAGAAAAAAAAGAACTGTTTTTTGGGGATTCTGGACATGGAGGTGTGGGAAGAAATGTTGGTTTTGGTTTGGAGGGGTTTTTGGTTGTTTTGTTTTGTTTGGCATTTGATGTTATA
>VYXC01007356.1:461999-484902 GCA_013397175.1 Platysteira castanea | reverse complement strand
GGCTGCTCATAGGCTGCTCATAGGCTGCTCACAGGCTGCTCGCGGGCTGCTCAGGGGCTGCTCAGGGGCTGCTCACGGGCTGCTCACGGGCTGCTCATGGGCTGCTCGCGGGCTGCTCACGGGCTGCTCGCGGACTGCTCGCTCCCTCCCTCCCTCCCTCCCTCCCTGCAGCTCCCCAGCCCAAGGGGGTGCAGCGAGGCCTGGGCTCAGCTTTCACCGGGGCCGTGTGGAGGGGGAGAGGGGACCTGCTCCATAAACACAGGGGTTCTGCCAGGCCAGGGGAGGCCGGGGGTCCCTGATGTCACACAGGGATGGTGGCTGTGTGGATGCCACAGGAGCCAGCGCTGTTTCTCATCCCATGGAGGCCCAATGATCAGCAGAGACAGGATGGAAGAATTTCAGGCAAACAATGGCATTTTAAGAGTCAGGATGTCCTGATACAGTTAAAACACCTCAGATTCTCCTTTTGAAACCCATAACTTGACATTTCCAAGTGTTCAGAGTCAGACCATGGGTCAGTTGGCTTTGCCTGGACCTGGAGCCACATTATCTATTGAATTCCTTAATGGTGCACTGCTTTTTCCCTTGACAAATTCAAATTCAGTCAATGGCATTTTGACCTGTTTCCTAATGCACTGTACTGCAGCCTTAAAATGTTCCTGGGTGGTGGAGCACAGCTCTGAAGTGCTGGTGAATCTGAAGGACAGCCACACACCTGAGGAGCGCGGGTGAAATGCGGCTCCAGCTGTTTGGAGTGAAGGAATTATATAACTCTGGAAACCAGGGAGGAGCAGAGTGCTTCCTGCCTGGACCTGGCTGGCTCCTGTGAGCAGCTCCAGCCCCTCGTGGAGCTCACGCTAAAAGCACGTTTGGCTGTTCTTCTGCACTGTTGTGGTTCCAAGTTTGGGCTTAGTTCGGGCTGATGTAGCTCCCAAAGGAGCGGACCTCGGGTCTGTGCTGAGGCCGAGGAGATGTGGTCTGCACCCGGGGCTGGGGCAGCAGCTCCGTGGGATCCCCTGAGCTGGGGTTCTGTGGGGCAGGGTGGGTTTAGTCAGCACTGCTGCCCACCAGGGAAGGAGCAGCTCCTTGAGAAGCTGCTCCCTGCCTGAGCACTGGGTTACCTCCAGGGTGAGGTGTGTTACCTGCCTGTCCTGGACAGGGGATATCAGCAGAGGTGTGTGTTGTGGCAGAAAACAGCAATACTGTGCTCAGTGAAACTGAGATGGTCCAACTTTGCTTTGGTTTTGGAATGACTTTTCTTTCCAAAGTTTATCCTATTTTCTATCGCACAGGTAACAGCGTTTCTTAAGGTCGTGACTGGAACAAACTTTTTCAGTATTCTCAAAATGTTCTTATTTATCTGAAACATATTTTCAGAGATGTTGTCGTGCAGTAAATGTCAAAATGTCCTTATTTCCTGTGGGAAACAAAAATAATCAGCCTCTTGACAAGCTCAAGTGTTAGCATGGAGGTGCTTGGTTAATGGCAAAGCCCTGAGGCTGCATGCTGGAAACCTTCAGCTCACTTCATTGCCCACCAGAAAATTGTATATAATTCCACAGACCTATTGTGTGGAGTGACCCTTAGTCATGTTGTCTAAGCTGCTTATCACCACAGAAATAAGATGTATACAGTAATCTTCTTATACTTGCTGAGAAGCCTAAACAAGGCCAGCAGTGGTCACTTGTCTGGCTGTAATAAGGTTACTGTACAAGGAGATATTAATGTTGGAAAAAGCACGCTGGATATTTCCCATTTAAGTCGGTGTACTTATTTCTGTCATAAGTAGGTGAATGTAGATGGTTTCCTTAGTAGTTCCTGAGTCTGTATCCATCCTCCAGAAAGGAGAAGGAATGTGTAGGACATCCCATGGGCTGTGTGAGTCGGAGTGCCTCGCACAGCCAGGGTGAATCTGTTCCCTGTGTCCATCCAAAACAATCCTGCAGCACCCACCAGCTGCTGTGGCGTTACCAGCTCGTGCTGACTCACAAAGAGGTGTGCATGGACTGTGTGATAAGTGCTGATTTTCGGTAAAATTAAATGAGAAGATACAAGCTGCGAATCACAGATTAATATCGCATCTGGATCCCCCTTCCTTTCAAAAAAGGGGCCAAAAAGGCCATCAGGGCCTCACACCAACGGGTTCGCTTCTGTTCCCCCTACAAGCTCCTTACAAAGGCTTCCTCTTGCACACCTCCCCTCCTCCAGCACCTGCATGTCTTTAAGAGACAGTTGCAAGAATAAGAAGAGCCAAGGAAGAGTTAATGATCTAAAAGAAAGATTTACACCTCATGTTTGAAACTCCAGTAGTGAAGCTTTTTCCTGCAAGGAGAAAAAATGTTTCAGGAAAAAAGTCTCTGTTTTTACCCTGGGGAAAATATAGACTAGTTACACTGGTAATTCCCAAAGTGGGATGTACAGAGAACACTCTTGGAGTGGTTCCTTGGAGAGCAAAAGCAGTCAGTGAGGGAAACTTTCTCTAGGAGTACTCTGCATGGAAAACTGGGAGTCATTAGTTCACACCAGAGGGGTCACTTTCAGGGCTCAGCTTATGGGTATGGTAGCCCCAGCACAGGCTTTTCTGGGCAGGGGGTGCAGGAGGGGGCTGGGGTACATCTGCAGCAGGAATGACCCGTCGGCCTCTCCTCTCCATCCGGGACCAGCAGAGGTTTGCATTGGCACCAGTAATCATGCAGAGCAAAACAGATTTTAAAAATAAACTTGGAAGCAGGCACTGGCCCAGTTCACCGTCGGGCTGGACACGATGGGAGTGGAGAGCAGGAGCAGGCACGGCACAGCGATCCCCTTCACACAGACATCACTTCCCAGAGGCACAAACCTAACACTGAGCAATACATTCTTGGGATAAAACCAACCCCCTCAGTTGTGCTGAATACGTGCAGATCATTTCCAAAAAATGCTCTGGGGAAAAAGTCCCTGAAACGGTGCTTAAAGATGAGGGGGGGATGCTGGTCTGCTTTGTCCTTGCTGCCTTGCCTATTGTCTGTGAAAGAGATTTCTCCCAGGTTTTGGTTGATGCTGCCGGTGTGGAGTAGCAGATCAGCTCTCCTGAAGTAATTACCTGGGACATCAAGCTTATTAGGCATGTGTTTGGAGACAGGGAAGGCAGGGGAAACCTGACCCTGGAGGTGTTTGGATGCTGACTGGTCACCTGAGCCGGCAAAGGACCTCCACTGGCTGGAAATGCCTCATCCTGGATTGGCACTCCTTATACTTTAAAAAGGCAGGATCACCAAGGCAAAGAGGGCACCCAGAGCTCGGGATTCAGCCAGGCTGTGCAGCAGGGAGAACATTGCTTCTGTGTTCTCCTGGTCTGGCTTGATCTCTGGAGGTGCAGAGTTTGGTAGAGCACACACACAGAGCCGAGCCAGCACCTGCCTTGCATTTCCCTTAATTCTGAAAGATGAGTGTTCTGCAAAAGGCCAGTCTCGCATCACAAAGTGTCTGTGACCCCCTCTTCTCCTTGCACTCCCTTTCTCTTTTCCAAGGGGTCTTGAAAAGCAAGAGGCCGCTCACTGCGAACAGAAGGGGGAAACGGAGAGGCCTCATCTGGTTTTGCTTGCTCTGAGAGGTGATGATGATGAATTAGAGCACTGGGATGCTCCACTGTGCCTCTCTCTGTTGGCATGGACCAAACCTGCCCCCGCCGTGTCCATGCTCACAGTTTGGCTCTCCCTGCAGTGAGTGTGTCACTGTTCATTGTTCATCTGTGAAAGCCAAAAAGGGCTCTTGGGAAGTGTCAAATCTTCCAGAGACAGCAGCTCGTCGATGAGTGCTGGGTGTCACAGCAGCCATGGGGCAGGACGGACACACGGGGTGAGCCCAGGCTGTCAGGGCCACACGAGGGGACACGGTGGTGCTGTGTCACTGCTGTGCCACCCTGCCTGTGCCACAGCCCAGCTGCCACTCACACACCGGTTTCCTTACGAAGGCGAGGTGATGGAATGTCTGTTGTGCTCAGAAATCTCTTTAGAAACCAAACCACTTCTATCCAGCCCTTTGCCCTTTGGCCGATGACTTCTTTTTCACCTGCTTAACCCAGGAGTTTCATTTTGTGAGCAGGGTGTCAGGTCTCATTTACCTAAAAGCTCTCAATACTGGTAGTGCTTGCAGATACTGCTGCTGCCATGGCAACGAGGTTATTTATGCATCATAGATACCTGCTTTGCTTTTCTTCCCCCCTTCCCCCCACTGCCGCTGAGTGAAGATAGGGTCAGAGGGGCCATAAAATGGAGCAGGAAACTCCCAGCCCCACACACATTAATGAGCCCTCCAGACCTCCTTCCTCTCCACCTGGCTGGCCTGGTTCGAGTCCCTGGAACTGTCCTCTGTCCATCCCTCACTCTGGCAGGAGCAAGTGGCAGCAGAGGGGTGTGTGGAGATGCAGCCAGACCTGCCAGCTCCCCTTTCCCCGCTGGCTGAGGCATGCTGGCCTGCACTGAGCACACCCTGTCCTGGACCAAAGTGCTCTTTGAGGGGCTGCCTTTGCTCACCTGCCCTCAGCTCAGTTTGTAACATGTGCTCAGTAAGTGCCGCTGCTCAATTATTTGTCAGCTGAGCCACCACAGAAACAGGCTGACAAACAAGGCTGCAGGGCTACAATTTCAATTTAGTTAAGTTCTCCTTTAAATTCTTCCTGGGTTTCATCTGTCCATTTACCATGGCAACCAGCAAGGATCAGAGGTCAAAGAGGGAAGGAGAGGGAGTTATTTAATTTAAATGAGATGAAGCTCTGTCAGCCTCGAGCACTTCTCGAGTGAAGGTTTTTCTACAGAAGGAACCCCTTGCTGGAGGAGAGACATCACATGTTCCCTAGCATACCTCCCTCTGCAGACCTTGGTTGTTTTCCTTGGCTGCCGAGCTTCTTCTCCAGACATAAATCAATTCTATTTAGCTGTAATATTAAGTCCAAAGAGTGGAAAAACTCTCCCCATGAAGAGTGGAGTGAGTGGCTGCCCAGAATTCACTGTCAGACCAGGATCTGATCTCCTGATGAGTCAGGATCTTCTCTTCCCAGAGGCCCTGGGCAGCCTCAGGGGGCTCACAGCTGCTGCCCCAAAGGTCTGGGCTTTGCCGGGTCATTCCCCAGGTGCTGCGGGGCCCGGTGACAGCGGGCAGGGCTGCGGGCAGGGCTGCTGGCAGCCGCACACGTGTCCCAGAGCCCAGCGTGCCCGCCTTTGCTGGGAGCTCTGGTGCCAGGGCGGTGTCTGGGGACCCGGCCGGGTGCTGGCCCAGCCCTGGGTGCTCAGCACCCACAGAGCACCAGAGCCCTGGGCTGGCAGCGCTCCCGGGGGGCACAGCCCTGTCCCGGGGGTTATCCCTGGGGTTATCCCCGGGGTCACACAACCCATGAGCTCCATCCATCGCCGTTTAGAACCCGTGCTCAGTGGCTCAGCGTCTGTTGTGGCAGGGTGTTGGAGTAGGGAACCACAGGGAATTTCCCTGGTCTGGGCATCCTGGTGGGGTAGGGAGAAGCAGCACTCCGAGATCCAGTGGCTCCCCTTGCCCGTGGGAGGCTGTTCCTGCAGACCCTCCCCGAGCCCCGGAGCAGCTCTTGGCGCTGCCCACGCCGGAGCGAGGAGCACCATCCCGGGAAAGCAGGGCACGTGAAGGAATAACAATGCTTGGCTCTTATGTAACTCTTGCCTAAAATACTTCAAAGTGGGCCTATAGATAAATAATTGAAGATAATACAGAATTAGCTGTAATTTTGTATGTCAGAAAGTAATATTCCCCATTGCTGCTGTGCCGGTTAGGTATGGAAACCATCCTGGCTGTGGGACAAAATGAGGCCACGTGGCTTTGGAAGCTGCCCGAGAGCACAAAGTGTGCTCGCGTGCATTGCAGCTACTCAATTGTTAAGGTAAAAATTATTTACTGAGGAAAAACTCGCAAGAATTCTGAATAATGAATAATTGAGAAATTTCTAATTCGCCCACAGGCAGTTTGCAAGGGTGGGGAGGGGGAGAGGGGAAGCAACATTTGTCAGATAAATTATTTGTGAATTAATCACTCGGCTCTCTGATGTCGATGGGGAGCTTGCATAAATAAGACTGCTCGGGAGAAGACCAAGTCTTTCTTTAATAGTGCTCTGAGAATGGTAAATTCATTAGCTGAAAGCACTGATTATGATTCAAAGGGATAGGGAGGGGAGAAAATCAAGTCGTAATTAGTCATTTAAATTGTATCAAGTAGCAAGCAACTGATTTTAAACTAGTCCAAACAAAAGGGAAATGATTCGTTCTGATTAAGTCAATCTCTCTTGCCCTTTTAAAGGTTTATAAAGTAATGTCAATGAATTATGGTTCTTGAGAGTCAACCTATAAAACAGCATGGAAATGTAATACAATATAGTGTCAGACAAGTGAGTGTGACACAGTAGATCAGAAATTAAATGTATATTTATTAAGGAGGTATATAATAAGTTTCATGTCACCCCAGTATTGATCAACTGTCCCTTGTCTAAGCTCTCCTCTTTGTGCCTGCTGTTCCCAGTTGTTTCTCTGGCTGCTCCTTTAATGCTGAAGTTGAACCCAGTTTGCTCGCTCATAAGCTTAATTACTCTGCAGAAGCACTTCTTGTAAAACGACGTGATCTGGATTAATTATGGTGCTGGTGAATTATGCAGCGTACACATAGAGACCCATTTGGAGTTTTCCTCTGTCCCAGTGCAGCATGTGATCTTGCTTTCCTGGAGTACAGTCTCCAGCTGTTTCCCAAGTTAAGCAGAGACAGGGCAGATCTGTGGTTCAGGGGTCTCTTTCCCCAGGCAGTGAGTGGAAATGATGGTGTAGGAGAACCAAGTGGTGCAAACCCATTCTGTTTGCTGCAGGATGGTAAATGCAGTCACACCAGCTCCGGGGGGTGCGGGGTGCTGTTACTACTTTATTATAGTTATTGCAATTAGGAAAGCACCAGCAAAGAACTCCGGGTTCTCTCACACCTTCACCCAAATTCTGTCGTGGTGGGCTCTGAGCTGAGACAGAAATAGACACGGGGGTATGCTAGGGGAGGACAGACTATATTTAACCTACAAAGTACTGAACCTCCTCTGGGTTTGATCCAGAGCTAGCAGAGATAATAGTGTCTCACAGTAAGACCAACTTTTATTCAGGATTTCCCAGCATTTTGCATTAACGAAGAAATGTTCTTGTGTATGTCTGGGTGCTGGGAGTGGCTGAGCTCAATTCAGCAAAGTGATGGAACAGATGCTTCAGCTTGGGTCCACACAAGTCCCACTGAAATCTGTGAGACTCAAACACATGCTCAGGCTGTTTGTCAGAGCTGCTGGGAGTGCTCAACGCGCTGTGTGTGCACAGGATTCCCTGGCCCGGCAGCGCTGCCCTGGGCTGGGGGAGGTCTGGGAGCAGCCAGGGCTGTCCTGGGGCTGGGGGAGGTCTGGGAGCAGCCAGAGCTGTCCTGGGCTGGGGAAGGTCTGGGAGCAGCCAGGGCTGTCCTGGGGCTGGAAAAGCCTGGGAGGGTCTGGGAGCAGCCAGGGCTCTCCTGGGGCTGGGGAAGGTCTGGGAGCAGCCAGGGCTGTCCTGGGGCTGGAAAAGCCTGGGAGCAGCCAGGGCTGTCCTGGGGCTGGAAAAGCCTGGGAGCAGCCAGGGCTGTCCTGGGGCTGGAAAACTCTGGGAGCAGCCAGAGCTGTCCTGGGGCTGGAAAACTCTGGGAGCAGCCAGAGCTGTCCTGGGGCTGGGGAAGCCTGGGAGCAGCTGGGGCTCTCCTGGGGCTGGAAAAGCCTGGGAGCAGCCCTGCTGCACAGACCTGCCCGTGGCTGTGTCTCTGAGGGGCCGTGTGAGAGCTGTCAGCCCTTTTTCCCCCACCCATCAGACACCACTGGCTGCACTGGTACCTGCCTTCCAGGGGCAGAAGACTCTGCTTCACCAAACTTCTCCAGTCACCCAGTCCTGCCCTGCTCTATTTTCAGTACCAATAAATCTCCCGTAGACATCCCCTTTGTCACAGCCTGTTCCCCAGCTCCATAGGTTCTTCTCTGTTCCAAATGTAATTGCTCTTCATCCTTTTTTCCTGCTGTCTGGAACCATAGCTCATCATCCTACACTTCTCATTATCTTAATTAAACCAGGGCAAGTCAAGGGCCTGTTTTATAACCTGACGTTACCCTGTACATTTTTTTTAGCTCAAAAGATGTGAATTAGTGCTGAGATATCTTCTTGGGGGAAATTGGCACCTCAGCTCTCTCAGTTTGCAATACTCTGGCTGTCTGAGGAGGGCTGAGTGAAAAACTGAGCTGAGCAGCCTGATGTGCCCCATCCCACCAGTCTTCTCCACAGCAGTCCAGTTCCTGCCTACTGCCTCTGGTGCTCCTGGGTGGCTGCTTTGGGGAACTGTATATTGCAAACCACTAGATCTACCCCCTTATTTGATTCAATAAATTTGATTCAAGTGTGTTCAGCTCTCTGCTCGCTGTTCTGGCTGATGGTTGATTTGTTGGTTTTATCTGCATTTCTAACATACCAGGTGCTGCCTAGGCAGCTGCAGCACCCAGGAGTTGAGGGACAGAGCTGAGAGCCATCCCCAGCAAGAGAGAGAAGGGAGGCAGTACCCTTAGCACATCTGTTTGTCAGGAAGATCTTTGGGTTTACCCAGCCCACAGAGCTCCCACGGGCCACCGCAGGAGGGTGGCTTGTGTCTCCTGCCCCCTCAACCCCAGTCACTTCTCTGTGCAATGAACTGTGGCATTTTGTGGTGTCAGGATGGATAGGGCCCTTGAGACAGCAGAGACCCCAGAAGAGAGCAGTCAGAGTCTCTAGCTTTGCTCTCCTCACGCTGGGGTGTGTGGTACTGGAGGTGCCTGGCTGACCTGCCAGCACAGCTCTGGGCCTGGGCAGGGCGGGATCTGTAGATCAAAAGCGAGGTCTGCAGCTTGGGAAAGGCTTTGGGAATTGTTCTCAGTGCTTGGAGAAACATTTACGTGGTATTAGACATGAGTCACCGAACACCTTTCCCTAATGAGCTTTGGAAGCAGAGCACCATCTGGCCCAGCCTCCAGCACCTCTGGCACACGAGCAGCCCGAGGTGTTGGGGAGCAGTGGGACCTGCCCTGGTGACAGCCCGGGACCCCTCGGGTGGGGCCTGCCCTGGGTGACAGCCCCAGACCCCTCAGGTGGGACCTGCCCTGGTGACAGCCCCAGACCCCTCAGGTGGGACCTGCCCTGGTGACAGCCCCAGACCCCTCGGGTGGGACCTGCCCTGGTGACAGCCCGGGACCCCTCGGGTGGGACCTGCCCTGGTGACAGCCCCAGACCCCTCGGGTGGGACCTGCCCTGGTGACAGCCCCAGACCCCTCCGGTGGGGGCTGTGCTGCCGGGGCTGGAGCTTGGCTGGGAGCACCTGCAAGAGCAGGAGCATCCTCAGCTGTCAGGGGAAACCTGTGGGCTCAGTGGCAGCGAGGAAAGGCTTAGAGACAGGCTGTGGTTTAAATGCTTGTGCCCCTGGAACAGCACGTGGGGAACAGGAGGGCAACAAGTGCTGAATGCAGAGATTTTCTTGTACTGAAATGCACCTTTAAAATCTCACGTAAAGGAGATGTTAGTTCCAGAAGCAAACAACTGACTACTCTGGTTTTGTGGGGAAGCAAGAGATTCAGATTATATTAGGCATTATTTCATTACAAAACACTGGCAGAACTTTTTTTTTATTCTGAAGTGAAAAAATATTTTTAAAACTTGCCGTCCCCCGTGCTGTCTGACCACTGCAAGACATTCGGCAATATTAGCAAAGCTGATGGCTGCTAAATGGCCTTATTTCCAACAGTAATGAGCTGCACTTAATAATGAATTAAATATCATTAACCAGGGAAGTTTTTGGTGAATGCTTCTTTAATATCATTGTGCAGCAATTATCACGGGAATGAATAACTCATCTCTGTCCAGCTGCACCATTTGTCATTACTTGGAAGAGCAGTAAAATCCCTCTGGTCCAGGAGGGCTAATAACATCAAATGACACCGAGTAAAGTTTAACAAGAGTCTCTGTTCCTCATGCAGACCAGAATAACTGAGATGCTCGATCCTGCTCCACCTTGTTTCTCTGGCTGCATGACCCAGCTAGCCTGGCTGTGTTTCTGCAATCAATGAAAGTCTCTCTCAGTAAGATCTAACTCATAGGCACATGAAGTTTCTTTATTAAAAATTGATACATACAATTAAACAAAGATAGAAGATGATAATGGGAGCAATGAAGCTGTTTGGTGTTTGCAGTTTCTATTATACTTCGCCATTCCTTAGTAATGAGACCTTGCAGACTCCTTCATCAAGTGTAGTTGTAGGGTCACAGCCCGGACACGGGGACCAGCCCGGACACGGGGACCAGCCCGGGAACAGGGACCAGCCCGGGAACAGGGACCAGCCCGGGCACAGGGACCAGCCCGGACACGGGGACCAGCCCGGGAACAGGGACCAGCCCGGGCACAGGGACCAGCCCGGGAACAGGGACCAGCCCGGGCACAGGGACCAGCCCGGACACGGGGACCAGCCCGGGAACAGGGACCAGCCCGGACACGGGGACCAGCCCGGGAACAGGGACCAGCCCGGGAACAGGGACCAGCCCGGACCCGGGGCCGCTCTCTCCGGGCTCCCCCGGCTGCGGAGGCGCGGCCAGGGCTGCCTCGCTGAGCCCCTCGGGCTCTGGGAGCTCCCGTCATCTCCCCGCTCGTGTCGGCCGTGAGCGAGGGCTGAGCCGCTCCTTCTTCTGCCGGCTCCGCCATCAAAATATTTACGGCTCAGTGAGTGGGGCTGGCAGCAGCCCCGAAACTTTGCTCTTGATAGTAAATGTCACATTTAATATTGATGATGTGGGCTACTCGAGTCACACTTGGATGAGTTAACCATTGGGAATGACATCTATAATAGGAAACTCCTAAAATGTGAGCTCCCTTATATGCACACATGGCTTCTTTTTTATAAAAGATATAGAAATCTAAGCAATTCAGTAAAATTATATGGGTGCTGCTCACTGTTACATGACCATAGAAGTCATCTTCAGTCCAGGCTGGTTTGTTATTCACCTCAGCACGGCCTGTGCCCTGGTGGGGCTCAGAGTGGTTGTTTGACCCCCTCCGGAGGCAGAGCAGCGCTGGCCGTGACGCTGCCAAGGGGCCCTGCCCTGCCAGGCCCCCCAGCCCTGCTCCCTCTGCTCGCTGTGCCCAGTTCCCAATGGCCCCTTGGTGAGACAGAGCCTGCCAGAGGCTGATGCCACAACAGCATCACTGCGCTTGGATTTCCTCTTTGCTGTGCACTGAGATGAGAGTGAGCGACTTCACAGGGACTCAGGCCAGCACTGACACGCCGGGAACGAGCTGGGCTCTGCATTTTCACACCACTAAGGGACAGCAGGGTGAGTAGCACAGTGAACTCGTAGTTAGTGTTCTGCAGGCACTCAGCATGAAGGAGACTCTGTACATTACCAGTGTTACTGGAAACAAGGAGTAAATAAAAGGTTACACGGACCATCAGCATTATAGCTTGACTTAAGAGGGTTTCTAATTATTGGGAGATAAATTCTCTGCATGTATTGGTGCAGATGCTGGCTATTCACAGAAATGGCTATTCACAGAAATTCAGTACTTTGGTCAGACCATGCTATCAGCTTCATCAGCTGCTGTGTTGAGCAAGTCACTGAATGTTATGTGACTATTTCACATCCCACTGCGTGATCCTCACAGTTACTCTGGAGTGCAGGAAAATGGTTGGTTATGGACCCCAAAAATCCATTTTAGGTACCAAAAGCAGGCAGGAAGGCTCTGTAGGGAGGAGCATTGTGCACTAGGAATGACGACTTCTGTAGAAGGGGATTGAAAACATGGTCACATCCAAACTGCTGTACGTGAGGGATTTTTGTATCACCCTCAGCCAGCTCACAAGATTCCGAGTAAATCTACTGTGCCTTACAGTTAGGTTGGAAAAAACCTGGAGAAAATACAATATTCCATTGTTCTTCTTGGCCTGGCAGCTCATCCTGCTCCCATGGCAGGCAGCTCCTCTGGTCAGCGCTGCACCACTGACACATCTGTGATTAGCACCTACCTCAGGTAAAAGAAATAGTAATTATTTGCACTTTTTACCTCTATGGTGTCTCTTAGCACATCTGCCAAAGTCTGCCCTGACTCATACCTTCACCTAAGCCAGGAAAAGCCAACCTTTCTGAGCAGTAGCTATTAACCTTCTCTTACAGATGAGGAAACTGTGCACAAAGAGCATAAATTATTTACCCAAGGTCGTAGAACAAATCCAAAATGCAATCATTGGGAAAAGGACCCAGACTACCTAATTCCAGTTGGTGTGCTATTCCTCCTCGCTGCGAGTGACTCTCCCCCAGGCATTCCTTCATTCCCACCCTGCCATGCCCAGTCCCTTTGCCATCTGGTTCCCACCCCACACCTCTGTTCCTGGCTCAGCCGTGTCACTGTGCACGCTGATTTCTCGGTCTCCATGCGGGTTTGTGTTCAACTCTTCAGCAGTCTAAATGCAAATTACACAGTTGTGTTGAGGCACCAATTTATACTAATTTGTGCTCTGTTTTGCATTGGGAAAGCTGAGAGACTACAGCTTTTTTTAACCTTTAATAATGACAGGGTTTTAAAAGCTTGTTCTGTGGAGTAGTGGGGCTGATTGTTTCATCAGCCCAAAGTGTGGCTGAGATAAGCTTGGTCTGTGAACACAGTAAAGCTCTTCAGTCTCTGGTTATCCTGATGGCCCTGCAAAGGGCCCCTTTGCCTGTAATCAAGTTTGAAAGTGTCAAGAGCAGGTACTGCATCAACATGGGCATCAGCAGTATCTGAGGTAATTCCTTGCATCAAGTGGGTGAGCCTTGTCCCAGGACAGTGTGCTCTGTAGTGCTGGAGTTCACAGGTAAATGTATCACAGTCTCCTGAAGCATTGTCAGTGAAGAAAGAAAATATGTTAACAAACCACAAAAAACCTAGCATGAGCAAATCAAAAACGAATTTGATGTGCAAGAAAGGGAACACCCGAATTATGGCCTGTATGTCTTGAAGGTCTTGTGAGAACCATAAAGATCATCCCTCACCAGATGAAGGAGCAACCACCAAGCACAGAGGAATTAATTTCCTGCAGAGGAAAACGGATGTGGATCAAAAGATCAGAAAGAGTAACTGTAAAGGACAACCACATGAACCAAGTGTGCTGTGAGATCTCCTGGAAGGTCTCTGTCCAGGTTCACCCTGAGAGCAAGGGGCTCTATTTTCAGCATCACATTTAATACCTTTTTGTTTCTCTCAGCAATTCAAAAGCTTCTTGTGAGAAGCTCGGAAAGGACTAAAATAATATTTTTTTAAGTGTTCTTCCTTTCTATCTTTGCGTCTTGCATTCAGTGACAGGAGCTTGTTGACCCGCAGACCCCTCGCCCCAAGGCACAGCAGCATGGGGGGATTTTCCTTTCTCCAAGACAGCAGAGTGTGCAGGGCACAGTGAACCTCGGGGAGGGTGCCCGAGTGCCTGGCTGCCATTCCCTGGGCTTCTGAGAGCCATCTCGAGATGTGCTGGGAATGACAATATCCTGAGAGCTGCCAAAAAATCACAAGGAACAGCTGGTAAAAATGCTCAAACCTCCCAGTGCCCTTAATACGCCGTAAACAAATCTGCTTCACTGAAACCACACACAAGGTGGTTGGAGCCTCGATTTATGGGCTTTAATCATTGTCATTGCATCCCAAGCATCACAAACGTAGAGCACCTTAGGAACTAAAACTGCTGCGAAGGAAATACTCCCAGTCTTCTCAGGTTGTTGCTGATGTTTCAAAAAGACCAAGAGCTTTTCTGGAATCCTGTAAAGAAAACTGTGTAATAAAGGCTTTTTTCCCCTCATTTTGGCCAGCCAGAGCTGCAAGGCAGCAAGCCATCAGCACTGTCACATCCTGTAGCTGCTGCTCCAGCAGAGGAATGAAATATTCACACCTTTTGGCTGGGGTTTTTATTGAGGTTTCAGGTACCTACCTTCTGCCATCCACTCCATTTAAGTAATGATGACCAAAGCCCAGCTCACTTCTCAAAGATTAACAGCTTGCTGGAAGTATTTGATTGTCTGAAAACAGAACTGAAGGATGCTGCAGCATGTTCCTCGCTCCCAGAGAAGCCCCTGAGGCCAGGATTGATGCTGTCAATTGCAGGATTAAAATCCCAGTGTGTCCCAGTGTAGAGGTGACTGAATTCCAGTGGGGAGAAAGCAGTTCAAAGCCAAGGACACATGGCTTTGACAGAAGGATGGAAACTGGCCTAAAGTTGCTGTGAAATCATCATGACTTCTTATTATGGGATCCTGACATCTTGCAGAGAAGCAGCACTGGATTATTCTGCACTGCTGGTTTTTGGAAGTCCACAAGCACCTGTGCCAGGAGCAGCAGGAGCAGGGGCTCAGGGAAGGTCCTGCCTGTGGCTGGTGGCTTGGCCTGGGCATTGCAGTTCGGGGTGCAGGTCTGTGTGTGCAGATGTCTTTGGGGAATGTGTGACTGCACACAGGGTGATGTTTCTTTCTTACACCCATCCTCCTGCTCATTATCTTCATGCAAATCTGATCTTTCGTTCAGGGCGTTAAGGTCACCAGCAGAAACCTCTCGAATTTGCATCCGTGTCTGTCTCACCCTCACATTTCCGTTCTCTAAATCCTTAATCACCCATGGTGGGATTCTTGGGCCGTCCTGTGCAGGGCCAGGAGTTGCACTTCAATGATCCTTGTGGGTGCCTTCCAACTCAGGATATTCTATGATTAAGTGGTCACTTAAAAACACCAATTGCACCAGCTTTTCCTGCTCCTCACAGCCTCCCATGCCCCAGCACTAGAACTCAGCAGCAGTCAGGTCGTTTCCCTCACTGCGAGGTTTGCTCCAGCCTGGCAGAGCAGGGATTGGAGTTAGGACTGGCTCCTCTGGTCACAAACACGTGCTCCAGCCCTCAGGGCACGGCAGCAACCTCTCTTTCTCCCCTTTTCCCTATGGGAAAGGACTGCCCTGGTGTAGGTGCCCCTCTCCTGGAAGTTCCAGTGCCTGCCTTTTACGGCGATGTTCAGCTCTGCCCCGGCCCGGGATCTCCTCTGCTGCTCCGGGCCGAGCTCAGGTCTGTGATCCCATTTCTCAGGCATTTAACTCTTTGCCTGTGTCACACAGGAGGTGCAGCCTGGTGCTGGGGTTTGTGCGAGGGCACGGAGGGGCTGAGGGCTGAGCTCAGGGCCCCGGGGGAAGCTGAGCTGGGTTTGGATTTAACTTCAGCACTTGGTAGGTGCCAGGGGAGTCGGAGCCCGACTGCCTTTGCAGAGCTGGCCCTCCACCTCCTCGCTGCACCTCCTTAATTCAAGTGGTGACTCACAGCCTGGAACAATTAGGTAGATGTCATATGCAGCTAGTGAGCAGTATTTTTCAGTGTTCATTTTACTTATTGTATTATATTTTGATTTATAATTATATATACAGTGCATTCCTTTCCTGGGCTCCAGGCATCCTTGCCAAAATTAAAAAGTACAGTTCTCAAAACTAAAGCCAGCAGAAGCTCAGAGCTCTCTGTCAGAAATAACCAGCCAGAGCAACTCTTTTTTCCTGCCAGTTCTTCATATATTGTCTGTTTTCCCTGCATTTCCTTCCCATGAACCTCTGGATGAGGAGAGCAGCCCTTGGACCAATCTCTTGGCTCCACAACAGCAATGCAGAGAGCAACAAAACAGCTCCAACTCATTCCTCAGATTCAGGAGCAGCATTTGTTAGTATTTTCAAGTATTCCAAATACTTCTGCTTTGTACTCCTGGAGCTTTTACTGCTAGGAGGAATTCTGTGTAATCGTTAGGTGGGATTTGCAAGTGCTTGTGGGAGGGGGTGAAGCATCACCTTGGTCTCCTGAAGCCCTTCTTGTTCAAGGAAGTTCAGTTTGCTGTGAGCAGGACTGGGGGCTGGGGTGGGGTTTCTGGAAAGCTGAGGAGTGATGTGTGCTCAAGGTTAATCACACCTGATTGTATGCAAATAGTTACTGCCCGCTGCCACCGTGATCAGATCAGGGACAAACTTCTGCCCCTGGGTGTGCGCAGTGGGATTTTAGGATCCGGGTTTGCAGGATGAGCAGGGGTGGGGTGGTGGAACAGGGGGTGTGGCTGGGACTGGGTGTTTGCTGAAGTGAAGTGCAGAGCGTGCTGTGCTGCCCCTCCAGTGCTCCTGAAGGCAGAATCACCTGCTGGGGGAAGGTCCTGCTGCTCCCACCTCTCCTCTGCTCATCCTCAGCCTAAACAGACCAGTAGAATTCCAAGGACTGGCATTACCTTGCCATGTAAAAAACACTCTGAGACAGTCCCTGGGCTTTGGTGTAGTTTGGGAATATTTGTCCTCAGGCTGGTGGCTCCGGTGGGTCCCCAGACAGTGCCCAGCAGAGCTGAGAGCTCGTCCCTCTTACTCTGAAGCTCATGCTTCAGGCAGTTTCTCTTCTCACCAGTTACTGCTGGTTGTGGGAGGTCAGACTTGCCATGGGTTCATGTGCTCACTCCTAGGGAGAGTTTTGCTTTTTCTGGGACAGATTTAGACTCTTACTTAATAAGCACAATTATAGCTGATGTTTTGGCGTGTTGATGAAGCTTCCAGATGGCTAATTGTGTGTCCTGAAGGAAAAAAGAAACTCAGCTGCTGATGTATCCAAATCCAAGACAGAACAATGTCTGTCTGGCTCTGGGACCACCAGATTCCTCATTTTAAAAAATAGGTATAGCCTTTGTTGTGATATAATGGCTTAAGAATTTATCCGTATAACAACTGAGACAGGAATATGAGAGGAATGTAGGAATTTCTGTGGCCCATGTGGGAGGATGCTGTTGCTGCTGTGGTCAGTTCAGTGGTCCCTGGGCTCTGCAGGGCAGGCAGCTGCATTCCTGCAGGGTGCTGCTGGGGTGGTGACCTCCCTGCCCCGCAGGGTGACAGGAGGAGCAGTCCAGCTGTGACAGTTCAGGGGACACAGGCAGATGTTGGCTGCAATGTTGCACTGCCCTTGTAGCCCCCGAGCTCTTTCCAGCCCTTGCCTGAGCACAGGGCAAGGGCAGCTCCCCTGGGCACCAGCAGAGCCCAGCCCAAGCTCCTTTCCTGCGGGAATGGCTGTGTCTCCAGGTCTGCTCTGCTGTTCTGTGCTGGTTTAACATCACCTTCAGGTACCCAGAGAATCAACAGTGTTGTTGCCTAGTAAAGTTAGTGTGTGAAACTGTTTCCTAGTTTTCTTTGTTCAAGGTTTTTCTGAGCAGACTGGGCAGTAAATTGGTACAATTTTTAACTGTTAAGATAAAACATTTCTAATAATTCTGCTGATAAAAAACCCCTTGCCTATGGTTATTTAAAGACCTCCTTGCTGAGACTTCAGTTACTCAGAAATTTGCATTATCTCATTTCATATAAAGTTGAAACCCAGCACTGGCTTTGTTTACAGGATGGTTGGCTCTTGGTCGTGGGTGATTTTGGAAAGGAGACAGAACCTGGCAGGGAGGTGGCAGCTGCTGGAGAAGGTGGTGGCCACCTCGCAGGCTGAAGCAGCAGGGGATGTGGCAGTGGCAGCCCCTCTGTCTGTCAGCAGCAGGGTCTGGGGGAGGCAGGGGCCTGGCTCTGCAGGGCACTCCCAGATGTGCCTGGGCACCTGCACCAGGAGAGCCCTGGCTGCAGCATCCTGGAGAGAGGTGTCAGGGACCCCGCCCTTGGCTGCATCCTCTGGGCTTCGGCTGAAAACAGCAATGATGGTGCTCTCCCCAGACTCTGAGCTGGGGTTCCTGCCAGTCTGACTGCACTCACACCCCTCTGGGCACTGCCCTCTGCCCCAAATGGGACCCGCGGGCTGTTCCCACACCCTGACCACTGTCAGACCCACAGGGACCCACGGGATGTGGTGCTGCTCCATGGGGCTGAAGCTTCCGTAATTACTGAGCTGGGAAGTTAATTAATTCCTTAGTTGTATTGAGACAGTGATCAGAGTTTTTATACCTTCACCATAACCTAAGGGTCCTTCCATCCTGCCTTTCAGCAGCCCTTGCTCTGCTTTGGGGCAGTACAGAGAGCCAGTGGCTGTTGCTGGGCTGGGTTGCCAGCCCGAGTTTTGCTGGCCCGTGTGAGCTGGGACGAGCTGCCCCCCTCACCCCACGCTGCCCACACCATTCCCAGGGCATTGCCCAGCTCGGGGCTGTGCTTGCCACGGGCCCAGCCTGGTCCCGAGGAGCCAGCCAGCCTTCATCCAGCTCTTCCACTGCTAGTGTCAGCGTGAATAAACCATGTTCCTTCTAAACTACCACAACTTTTGACAGCTACAGTGCTGTAAATAAAGCAGCTAACGCAGATGCTAATATTAATTCTCATGACCCAGTTGTGCTTCACTAACAGTATCTGGGTTACCAGCCAGGCAAGACAAGAGCACAAATATTTAGCCTGTCTCAGTCTGTTACACCAAAAAAGAAAGCATTTGAAGATATTAATTTCTAGATCTAAATGTCAGAGGTGCCCTCCATTAGGAAAAGGCACAAGAAAGCTCTGAAAACGTCACAGAAATCCATGTTTAGTGGTGGTTGGCAGTTCAGCCATGCTGGCCATGCACAGGGTGATGCCAGCACCTCTGGCTGTGCTGCAAATGTGCTGTGACATCCTTGGGTCAGGCCTGGTCCTGCCCAGGCCTGGGCATGCATCACACAGAGTGCCATAGCAGGGCAGACATGGTCTGTGTGCGGGGCTGAGAGCTGTGTTGGGGTTTTTAAAGGAATGACATTAGTTAGCAATGTTAAGATTTCAGGATAATCACTCATTCAGCCCTTTCCAGCTGCAGCTTCTCTCTCCTTGGTGATCCCTTTGGTTTCTGCCCAGGAAAGCTCCTTGATATCCAGCTTTTTCTGGAGGAATTCAAAGACTGCCAGGTGTGAAAGGGTGTTTGGGAGAAATATGGATGTTGTGATCCAACCTCAGGCAGCTGGAATGAAGCAGCCAGGCCATTCAAACCTGCCTGGACACCCGTGGCACAGCCCGAGGCAGCAGTGCAGGCACCAGGGCTGCTGCACCCCAGCTGCCTTTCACTGTAGGTGTAATATCAGGCTCAGGGCCTCGCTGATAGTTCCAGGTCTCTTTATCCTCACAGCTGTGCAACAAAAATACAGAAGTGTGTGAGCAGCCTTCAGCCTTAGCACAGCTATTTGCGAGGGCAGAGTGATTGCTGGAGGCGTGTGGGCATGGATTTGGGCTCTCGGTGATAAAGAATTAGTAGGACAGCTCTTCCTACAAAGAGCTTGGTTGCAGTTACTCGAACCAGCTGGCTGGAGACAGGAACAGCCTTTGGGGTGTGTGGCACAGGTGTCTGTGTTTCCCATGATAATGCGACCCTGCGGCTGCACAGAGGCAGAACCGAGCTGCTCGCAGCAGGCTGGGAGGCTTAATTAGGCTTCTAGTGTTCTGTAAAGTTCATTTCACTGCTCGGTGGAGGACAGTTTAGGATAAGCATAATAGGATTACTGCTGCTATATACAGCTGCCTAAGCCAGGAAGTCCTCGTAATGGGCCTTTACCCAGTAGGAAAATCTTTTCAGAGGATGCTTTTTATAACCCGCAGTTACGCAGGCTGGGGATGTTGGGGAAAGGAATCCTGCCTTCCGCAGGTTTGCGGGAGCCCGCCCAGGTGAGCGCTTGGGAACGGCACATGTTCCGCCGTGCCGGGGGCCGGGGTTTGCCGCTGACAGCGGCAGTCCGCGCCCGCTGTCCCGTGGAACGCCTTTGCTTGTGAGCTTCCCCTGGCACAGCCCTGGGACTGAGGTCCGGGCGCGCTGGGCCGGGTGAGCCCGAGGTCAGGCGGCAGCAGCGGTGCTGGGGCATCCCCGGGCTGTGTCCCGGGAGCGGGCAGCTCATCAGCGTCTGGAGCAGAGCGACACGAGTCCCGGGCGCTGCCACGAGAGCCAGAGCCCCGCCGGGGCCCTCGGAGCCGGGCTGAGCCCCGGTCCCTATCCGGGAGCAGCCGCAAACCCCGGCGGCACTGGGCGCACAGGGACGGGCGAGCTGCACCACGAACGAGACGGGGTTTGGAGAGCACCAGGCCTGAGCTCAGGCTGTCCCAAGTGCTCCAGTAAGGAATTTCTGCCTGGGAAGGCCACGCTGGGATCCCCTCCCGCTCTGAGCAAGGAGCTTCTTCCCACTGGCTCCAGTCATTACGGCACTGTAACGCTGGGTTTTATCAGTGCTGTATTTTTTTAACACGGAGGCGATCAGTGCTGTTGTTAGAGGAGGAGGCGGTTGGCAGAGCTGTCGGGAACACCTCGGTTAGCCGGGGACATCGTGTGGCTGGGCAGGGAGCGAGCCCCGGCCGCTGCGCAGGGCTGGGGCCGTGCTGAGCGCCGGCTCCGGGATCCTTTTTCATCCCCCGAGGAGCAGAGGCAGAGCTGAGCTCTGAGCGAATATTCCCACCGATGCTGCTCGCAGCAAGGCTGCTTTCCTTATCTTTGCCTTTTCTGCAGCGGCAGGTAATTCCCAGATAAAACAATCGGTGCTTATGCACACACAGACGCGTAGGAGCTGGTCTTAATCTTTCCAAATCCCTTAATATACCTTATGTATACAGTTTGGAACTTGTAGATTTAGCATGATAGATTGATTTCACGCACTATCTCAATGGAAAATGACATTAGTAACTATGTTCTTTTTTAATATTATTTTTTCCCCTGTCTGAGCTGCTGCAGAGCACTGAGCTGTGGCCTGTCTGCCCGGGGCACAGCAGCACTGAGGGCAGACCAGGTCCTGTGACTGTGTCTGGTGCTATTGTCTGGGTTATATAAAGCCTAAGATGTGGTACAGCCTTAGGGGAATTTGGCCAAATTACTGCAGATTGAGCATATGTTATAACCAATCAGTTGGAATGGTTGTAGTTATTTTTCACAACTCCCCCAAAATGGAGAAGATGGATGAGAATTGAGTGGGTCATGTGGATTGACAGGGGAAGCTGCTATGACAGTTTGAGACAGATGACTCAGGGTTTTTGCTTTACGGTTTTCTGCATTTCACCACCGGGATTTTCCAAGGGGTTCTCCAGTGAGAGCAGGCAGGCAAAAATACAGACGTGCCTCGTTAGCCATCCCACAGTAAACCTTGCTCCTGTCCCTGAGTCCTCTCCTCCCCAGCGCTCTGCCCTCACCTGGAGCAGCTGCTGCTGGGGGCTCCCGGAGCTGTGGCTTGGCTCTCTGGCCGAGCAGTGCCCGGCCTGGGGGGAGCAGAGGTCTCACCCCAGCCTCGGGACTGGTGCGGTGCCACCGTGCCCACCCGGAGCCTGTGTGCACACGGGTGTTACAGCCAGAGCTGGGCCTGCCCTCTGCACGGGGGGATTTCACTTTGAGAGCAGCTGAGTTTGCTTTCGGGGCTGCCTTGGGAGTGGCCAGCACGAGCCCCGCGCCCCGGCTCTGCACACCCGGGTGCTGCTCCCGACCCCCCAGCGAGGGGTCCCACCAAAATGTCCCAGCGAGGGGTCCCAGCGAGGGGTCCCACCGGGGTGTCCCAGCGAGGGGTCCCACGGTGTCTGGCTCCCCTTTCCTTGTGCGGACAGCGACGCTGATTTATCTGCAGAGCCCAGGGAAACTCGTAGCATGAGACAGCCTCACCCCCAGCTGCAGAGCCAGCTGTGTTTGGATGCAGGCATTTGCATCTCCAGCCACGATGCTGTGACTTTACTACCAAGCGTAGCCTTCTACGTTTCTTGCTTTTGCCTTCAGAGGAAAAATGTTTCCACTGCGTAAAGCAAGCTATGGCCAACCCAGGCTATTGTTTTGTCTATGTTTTTATGTCCCTTTTAATATAAATATCAACTCTGCCATCTGTTAGAAGATGCCTGGATTTACACGTTACCTCGTTAGTCTTACTGTCTATCCAGCATTTTTTCCATCCTACAGTCTCATCACTCCTTTTACATCACTGATTAAATCATTTGCTTAGGCCATTAGCAATGAGGCTTAGTGTTTTTATGCTCCTGGCTCCATAGGAGGTGATGTGGGAGAGGGCTGAGAAAGGGGGAATAAGTCAACTTCTAAGCCTCAAGCTGGGAATGTCAGAATAGAGAGCACAAGGAACATATATTTTATGGTGGCACTGTCGCAAGCAGCACAACAGAGCAGTGGCTTTGTGTCAAGAAGCATTGTGCAGAGCAGTTTCTGTGTTTATTTTTTGCAGCAGCCTGAACTGGGAAGAGAAGCAGCCCAGAAACCTCCTGCAGCAGGGAGACACCCTTGGCTCTTCTGAAGCCATTTCCTGCCTTGCTTGGCATCACAGTATTTTACAGGATTACTTAAAAATATGTTTGAACTGTTTCAAATTACAGATTGTCCCGCCAAAATGCTTCCTGAACTAGGGTCACCTTTTTAAATGCAGGCATTGAGGCCTTGGCTGGTGTATTCCCTGGGTACCTCTCGGGTGGGGCGTTCTCAGGGCACAGTTAAGGACAGCTCAGAGGCAGGAGACTGTAACAAAACCAACCTTTACTGGAACAGCAGGCAACCAGTAATCCCCGAAAGCAGTGGGAGGAGATGGGCCTGGCTCCCTGCCGGGCTGCTCCCAGGTGAGTTCAGCACAGTTTGTGGAAGCCAGGTTGGTTCCTGGCCTGTGCCCAGCACAGCCACAGGTGCTGCTGGCACCCAGCCCCGGGTGGGCAGCACAGGGGTCCTGCTGGGACAGGGCAGTGACCCCTGCACTCAGTGACCCCTGCACTGTGACCCCTGCACTGTGACCCCCACATGCAGTGACCCTGGGGACAGTGGCCAGCTGGGGATGGGGCAAAGCGTGGCCAGCTGGGGATGGGCAGAGCGTGGCCAGCTGGGGACAGGGCAGAGCGTGGCCAGCTGGGAACAGGGCAGAGCGTGGCCAGTTGGGGACAGGCAGAGCGTGGCCAG
>VYXC01007356.1:415517-461977 GCA_013397175.1 Platysteira castanea | reverse complement strand
GGACGGGGCAGAGCGTGGCCAGCCGGGTGTGCCCGCTGTGCGCAGCCCTTTCCCCTGGCCCCAGCATCACTCCCCGCGGGGCAGCCTCTGGCAGGACGTGGCCACAGGACTGCAGCTGAGTTCAGGAGCTCCAAGAGGGAGCACGGGAGGCACAAAACCCCGGTGCCACGGGGGGGAAATCCCGGTGGCCCCGCACCTGCCTGCAGCAGGAGGAGGGGACTCGTGCACTGAGCCACCGCCACCTGGAATCTGTCCACTTGGTGCTGGCACGGCCCTTCCTCGCCAGAAAAAGAACACTAGCAGAGTTATTTTCTTCAGAATAATAAAACAGAGAAACGGTAACAAAGCCAAGAACATTGAGATGGTGACAGCAAGAGCCTGGCTTAAATACCCCAAAATAACATCTGCCAGAGCCTGATTTCAAAGCAGCAGCTGTTGCCTGGAATAAAACCACGAAACTTTGCAAACGGTATTAAGAGTGCTAATAGAAAAAGTAACTCTTTAAAGAAAGCTTTCAGGTGCACAAATATGGCTCTGCACATGTGTGATAACGGATTTCTACAATTTTTATAAAGTTAATTAATTAGTATATCTAGCAGGTACATCCAGTAGGAGGCTTCTTAAGAATAAGACTAAACAGATCTTCAAGAATGTGTTAATAAGGGTTAGCTTATTGTGAGAAAAGGCAGGAAAAGTACTAGAAACCATACAACTGTAGATTAAAAATCTACAAGGCTACAAATATATGGAAAAATACAAAAAATCTTTAGGCATCACAGTCGCTGCTCTGCAAACACAGAGACTTGGTGATTGCTACTTTTTTCTTCAAAAGAATTTTTTTTAACAATAACACATTTTTCCTTGAGAAACTGTCCAATTCCCTCCACATTTCCCATTTCTTTTACATCTTCCACCATCTTCACATAAAAAGAAATTGGCTGCAGTTTTTTTCTGCAAACAGCAAGTTTGGAAGAGGATACAAGATCCAAGTGGGATTCTACTGAGCATCCAAACCTGGAGGGAAAAGTCTTGGAAGAGAAAGGTGACCCCTGCAAGATGCTCTCCAGGCCCCTTCTTCCAGGCTGCCTTTCACAGGGACTGACCATGGTCCCACACCAGTTTCAAGCTCATTTCTTTGGGAATTATTTTGTGGTGCAGGGAGAGGAGGTTTTGCAGAAGGTGGCACTCAGAGGAGGAGACCCGTGACATCCCGGGTTCCAATCTTTGCAAATCCTCTGTTTAAGCTGGTTCTGCTCAGGCTGCAGCAGGAGCTGCCCAGGGTGGGAGCAAGCCTGATGCTCTCCCACTCGGGGGTGTGGGGGCTCAGGGAGGGGTCCCACACCCTGCACCCCGTGCCCAGGGAGCCAAACCCGCCCGGCGTGGCCCAGCCCCTGCTCCTGCAGCCGGGGAGAGCAGCCTCTGCTGCCACTGCCACACAGCCACCCTGCTGCTTGTTGCTGTTGGTGTTAATCATGTTTTGGCAATCTTCAAGAGTTGTTTTATTTGAGAGGTTTGAAGGGTAAATTGTCAGGAACTCAGGGCTCTCCCATGGAGTGCTGAAACAATCCAGGAGCACGGCTTTGCCTCTGATTTTCTTCCTTTGTATCTTCATTATCTCTCCCTTTGGTAATTGGGATCTTTAGTAGCTTCGTGGTTTAACTGGATTGTGGAGCAAAACCTAGAGGTGTAGAAGGGGATGGATTTAAGACACCTTTAAACAGGACCCATCCCTCCCCCTCCTGCCCTGCTGACAAAGTATTTGTGGGGTTTTTACTTGTTTTCCAACAGTGTCACCTCTTACATGTGGCAGCTTTAGTACAATGTTTTCTGTAAGGCTTTTTTACCACTGCATTTTTGCCACCATCTTTTTTGTGGTTCTCCAGCCAGGCCAGATGAGGTTGGACAGCATGGCACAGAAATTCAGGGTTCACTGCTCCCATCTTTTTTGTGTTGTGCTTTCAGTGGTGACTGCTGAAAGTTACAGTTTAGGAATTTCCATTCCAGGTGGAAATACTTCAGGAGCAGGCTGTAATTTTCATGTAAATTACACAACTGCATCTTGCAACCCTTGAATTTAAGCACAGGAAAAGTTGGGGCAGAGCACAATTGCTGCTCAGTTACAGAGCTGAAGCAAGTTTTGGGTGTGTGCCACAGCCCCCAGCAGCACAGTGGGCAGGGGTGCCCCCAGGCACTGGTGTTCTTTCAACCCGGCTGGGAATGTTTTGGTTCCAGCTTATTTCCACTCACCACTGACGTGATTAAATAATCTCTGCCCACTGGATTTATTTTTTTTTTAAGTATATGCCTACAATGATCAAAGGATTGTTTCATGTGATGGGGTGAGCAAAAGAAGCACTCAAGGTCAAATCCAAAACAGCCTAATGACTGTGGGACTTGGAGCTGACCTCCACTAACAGCACTGAGCCAGGAGAAGATGAGCAGCTCAGGAACCAGAAAATAAAGCTTTTGAAGCCAATAATACCCTCCGGCAGTGAGCAATCAATTGACAGAGAAATGAGAAAGAGATAGTGAAAAAGAGTCAGAGCCTTCAGGCCGGCTGCAGGAAGGGCAGGGCAATCAGAAATAGAGAGCAGCACATTTTTTCCTTCCTCTTGCTTTCCCAGAGGAGAGTGGCCATGGGAACAGACACGCTTTGTGCCCCCGAAGGGGATGCAGGAGAGAGCAGATTGACACAACCTGCAGCAGGTTAGTTGGGACACATGGCTCTAGTGTCACTGCCCTCAGGACTCTTTTCTTTCCAAGAAATAAAGGAAAACAATTAGCCAGTATTGGCTGCTCTGATGAGTCTGGCCGTTTGGGACCGCCGTGGGAACTGCCAGCTCATTCCATGTCACACATGGAGAGAGAGCCCTCAGCTGCCAGGGATGCTCAGTCACATCTGTGCCAGACTGCAGCCACTGAAAGGTTATTCCTACATCCCTTGGGAATTCTTTTAAACTTATTTCCCCGGCATGCTGAGTGGTTTTTCCCTTAGTGTTTTGCCTTCTTTAAACAACTTGGACTGGACTTGTTTCCCCGCTCAGCAGTGGGTTTCTCCCTGTGCTGGGCTCACCCTGTGTCTCCTTTCCAAACCTGCGGAGCAGCTCCCGTCAGGCCGGGACCAGCCAGTGGCACCGGGTGCGGGTGCTGTCACAAGTGCTGTCACTGGGGGATGCTGGGCACTGCGTGCGGTGAAAAGCCGTGTTCTAGTGCCCACATTGGAGCTGGGATCTCTTGCAAGTCCTGCTGTGTCGGGGGTTTTGCCGTTCGATGCTGCACTCCGGATGAGGCCGGATGGCAGCAGAGGAGTGGGTGCCTGTTTGTGCGGGCGTGGGGAGCATCGGGAGCCCCGGGGGCCGTGGGGTGACTCCCCCAGCCCAGCGCTCAGCTCCGCAGCAGCCGCAGCCCTTCCCCGCCGTGCTCCGGCCCCAGCTCGGGTCCGGGCTGCCCTGCGGGAGAGCAGGCGGCCGGGGGAAGGGGCGAGCTGCCCTCGGGAAGGGGTGAGCTGCCCTGGGGAAAGGGCGAGCTGCCCTCGGGCAGGGGCGAGCTGCCCTGGGGAAGGGGCGAGCTGCCCTCGGGCTGGGGTCTCACCGGTTTGTCTCGATGGCAGAGCAGAGAGCCGGAGCTCGTCAGGGACAGTGAATGCAGCCCGAAGGGGACAGAGTTTGTCCAGCGGCTGGAGGAGCGCGGAGCTGTGCCGGAGCTGTGCCGGGGCTGTGCCGGGGCTGTGCCGGAGCTGTGCCGGGGCTGTGCCGGGGCTGTGCCGGGGCTGTGCCGGAGCTGTGCCGGGGCTGTGCCGGAGCTGTGCCGGGGCTCCCCGGGCAGGTGGCTGGGACAGCTCTGCACAGACCGGGACTTGAGCCTGGCCCAGGCGGGGTGCTCAGGAGAACGGGGCATCTCCTGCGGGACGAGCAGAGCCTGGGTTGAGACGTCGGGGCCTGAGCTGGTTCCCTGCAGGGACCTGGAACCACAGCGGGATGAGGCAGGCAAGCCCTGCTCCGAGAGGAGAGCAGTGAGGGCAGGCGAGGAGTGTCCAGCAGTGACATTTCAGACCAGAAACGCCGGCCAGAAGTGGCCTGGCCCCGGGGCACAGGCTGTGTGTGCTTTGCAAACCCCAAAACACTCACAGATGTGTGAGGTAACGGGACTGTGTGCCCGACAGAAGATCCCGAGTTTCCCAGGGCATCAAAACTGCACATTTCCCTGCAATGACAAGTTCTATCTTTGCCAAACAAAACTCAGGCTCTTTCATGTGCTTCTCCCCCAGCAGGCCATGGTAGTGTGTGTGTGTTTGGCCAGCAGTTTCTGGGATTGTCGGAAGGGTTTTTTAAAAGGGGGTGCTGGGTATTCTTATTCATAGCTGGAGGTGGGGGTGAGAAAGAAAACCAGTGCTAATACAGCCAACAAGTTTAAGTAAGGTTCAACTTTGCTGTTCCAAAATCTGCTGCTGTGATAATGAGACAGTCCAATCAGCTCAAATTAAGGGCTCAGGAAGGCTCAGCCCTTCAGAGAAGTACATTCATGATGATTAATTTCTGCCACCCAGTGTATAGTGTGGTACCATCCTATATTAACACAGAAACCCCAAATTAAAAAAAAAAAAAAAGGTAACTGAAAAACCCAGTGAGGTGTATCATTTCTCGTAATCTTCAGTGCTGCTCTTTGCTGTTCTCCACTTGGATTAAAATAGGATGTACCACCTGGCACTGTTCAGCTGCCATTTACAGAAAACCTTTCTCTTCCTCTCCCCTCTCTTCAATAAACCTTCCCTGGAAGGCAGCACACCTGCATTTTCCAAACATTTTCAGGTGACTTTTTTTAGGGGAAAATGCAAAATATCAGTAAGCCAACCACTAAAAATCAAAGAGCAAACCCCTCCAAGAAACAAACCAAACCCCAGCTCTGCTCTCTATCGAAATGGCCAGCGGGGCTTTGTGTTTCTGTTTCTTCCCCAAGTGCACTTTGCAGGGGGACGAGAGCAGGGGGCTGCTCTGGGTGAGGCAGGGGCTGCTGCCCGGGCTCTGCGGCGCCTGCTGGGAGCACGCTGGGTGCAGGGACTGGGACAGGCCGTGGTGAGGGCTGGCAGGGCTCTGGGAGAGCCAAGGGCTGTCCAAGCAGGCGTGGATCCCTCGTGCTTTGGAGAGGTTTGTTTTTGTGTCAGTGTCCAGAAGGCAGCAAGCATGGAGTGAATATTCCCAGGCTGCCAGCGAACACTTCAAAGAGTTTGAGCATTTTCTGAGCTCAAACTGAGTTTAAAAAAATGTCAAAACCAACACAACAATAAACAAACAAGAAACAAAAACAAAAAGAAAAAGGAAAAAAAAAGAAAAGGCGCCCCAACAAAGAACCAAGTACACATCTTCACAGTTCTGTTTCATCCTCTCTATTTATAGCTGGAATACATCAAAACTCTCATAGTCAGGCAAGATCAAACTCTGTTATTGAACTGCTGATGGAGAGCTGCCTTTTCTTTTACGTTCACACAGATTTGCTGCCCACTGGCTCTATTTACCCCTTGCTATGGCCCCATGCTAATATGAATGATTAGTTGCCAAGGATTAGCTTTTAGCTGCTTTTGTAAACAGTTTGTATACAGTTGTTGCTATTTATTAATATCTGACATCTCATCCAGTGTTTAGTGTTTATAAAGGGAAGAACCATCTGTGCTTGAGATTAAAACACTTCACTCCCTTTGTGCCAAAGCTGTCAGTGAGGGCTCCATGCTCTGATGTGGAGAAAAGCCTCGGGAACCCTGGCTTGGAGAGGTGGGCTCACGTGTGGATGTGTCCCTGCATCAAAGTTCTCTGTCTGACACAAGGGCTGCCTGCCAGACAGGAGGAGGGGTGTGGGCATGATGGAAAGCTGAGAAGCTGACGAGGAAGCAAAAGGTTTTAGCAGAATAAAGAACTAAGAACTGGGAAGGTGCTGAGAGCTTGGAGTGATCCTGCAAGTCTGTTTCTCACCACCTGCAGAAGCTTCATAAGTCTCTTTGGAAAAAAAGAAGAACGTTAGTATTCCATTTCTTTGCAGGGTACTTGCAATGAGTAAACAATGAACAGCTGTGGTCCCTTTGTGAGCCCGAGGTTCTCCCATCAGTGAGAGAGGCCGCCAAAGCTCCTCTTGCAGCAGGCAAACCCTGCTCAGAGGCTGCACCCCAAGGAGAGCTCATGAGGCCGCAGAAATGCCTCAGCCTGAATTTTATGCCCTTATTCCAGGCATCAGTTTAAAAAAATGCCCCGTGAACCCGACGGGAGAAGCCCCAGGGAGCTGCAGCAGCGCCAGGGAGCAGCCCGGGCCACCTGGGCACCCAGCACTGAGCCCTCGGTGCTGGCCACAGGCACAAGGAGCAGGCAGGAGGTGCTGCCCCTGCCTTTCTGTCTGCAGGGATTCGCTGTTCCGGGAGCCTTCCCTGTCTCCTGATAACGTCATTAGTGTGG
This sequence comes from Platysteira castanea, assembly GCA_013397175.1. NCBI lineage: Eukaryota > Metazoa > Chordata > Aves > Passeriformes > Platysteira > Platysteira castanea. Next base: position 455,540 of record VYXC01007356.1, on the reverse strand, counting down.
CTGATGCTGGTAAATGGATTTGTCACTTTTCCTAACACATTTCTGGAAGAAATGTTAAACAGGTCATTGTTTTTTGCAGACAAAACATCACTTGAGCTCTGTTCTAATTCCCTCTCTATGTGGCAGCTCAGGATGGTATCAATGACTCGGTAAATCTCCCTGCAGCAAGACTAATTATGCCTTTTGGTGAGACAGCGGCAGTGGAACTGGTTTAGTCTTCCACAAAATTCTACACTATAATATGCAGGACTAATGTGCCTCAGATTTGAAAAGAATTAATATCAATTATTCTCATGCATATTCATGAGAGGAAGACTGGTTTAGCAATCAAGCTAATAGTTTTTGCTTAATTACATTTAGTTGATTTCATGCTATCTTGGCATATTCCTGATTGAATTTAACCATTAAAAAAAAACCCTCCTACAACTACTCCTGCAAACACCAACACTTTGAGCTCAGCATCCCCTGTAAACAGTGTCTGAGGCTGAGCAGACTGCCTCGTGTGGTGGGAGTCGATCACGAGCACCGTCTCTCCCTCATGCAGGGTAAAATCCCAAGGCATCTTGAAGAGCTGTTCCCAAGCATTCACCAGTGCCGAGGTGGAAGGCAGTCTTTTTTTTTGCTTTATTTTTTTGCTTTCTTTTTTTTGCCTTTTTTTTTTTTTTTTTTTTTTTTTTTTTTTTTCTTTTTTTTTTTTGCCTTTTTTTTTTTTTTTTGCTTTATTTTTTTGCTTTTTCTGAGTCCAAACCTCTGTCTGGTGGAATGTAAGACAGAGGGTGGGGATGGGAGATGCATCTGAGAGGGGAGCCCCAGGCTAGGGGGAAGGTTTTGGCCGGGCAGGGGTCTGGAGCCTGGCCCAGCAGCAGCTGCTGGCTCACTGCAGAGTGAGTTCTGTGGGATGTTCTGTTTTCTCCCGGGCACAAGGCAAGGCCAGGAGAAAAACGGGAAACTTCAGCTTCCATGTGCCATTCATTTGTTTTCTTTTTTGATTTCCCCCGTGCTAGTAGCAGCAGAAATAGGACAGATGCTTCCCTCTCATCCTCTCCTGAGAACTGTCACTGCACTGATGTCTAAAGGCAGTGTATGTCTTTCAAGTTTGCCTTTTCACTATTTTCATTCATCTATCATTTTCTTCTCCAGCACACCATTTGCATCTGGGCTGTGCTCTGAAGGAAGACTGACACCGTTTATCATTTAATGGGGTTTGATAGCTCTCTGACAACTAAACATGTTCTTAAGAGTATTAAAGAGTTTGCAGCCAGCTGTGCCTGAAGGCGACTTCCTGCCCACTAAAGCTGAGTCAGCAGCAGCTGTAGCTGCAGCTCCCCGGGTGCCCGTGGGCAAACACAGCACTGACACAGGATCAGCAGAACTACTGTATCCTCTTTGAAACTGAATAGACTTCCCCAACTGATAAACTTACTACAGCTATAATTGAAATCAAATAAGTAACCATTATTCAAACTTGACTTTTCCAGGCAAATGTCAAAATTAAGATCTCACATGTCTCCAAAGCAAAACAGGAGTGGCTTTATCTTGCTGTTGTTTCCACGGGTGTGCAGCAGTGCCTGCAGAGGAGCGTGGCAGCCCGGGGTCCTGCAGGCTGTGCTCGGGCACTGCAGGGAGCTGCTGGTCAGTGCTGGGGCCTCTCCAGCACAGAGCTCCTGCAGCACAGGATTCCCGAGGACCCCACTGGGGCAGCACCCAGAAGAGCTGTAAAGTGCCAGGGGAGGGAGAACTCCTAAGCAGAGGTTTATACTGCACAGGAACCAGTAGGACTTAAGGGTTTGGGGGTTCAAGGTCTTATGTTACATTTTAGCATCCTTCCACGTGAAAAAAGCAGGTTAAGGGTTCTCTGTACTTCCCTTGCAACCATATCCCCCACTTTGGCCTCAGCTTGCCATGGTGCAAGAAGCAAGTGTTGCCTTTCATTATGGCTTCAGCATTTTCTAGAAAAAACATCCTGCAAGCCCCGTGGTCAGAATCCTGACATCAGAAGTGACTCTGTTCTGCAAACTCTTTCCGTTTATGAATAAATAGGCGTTTTTTAGTGAAGAGATGTTTCTTAAAACAAGTCCCTGTCAATAAATACCGTGGACATGTATAGCTGCTGTGAGCAGGAGATGTTATTCCTGTGCAGAATCAAGGGGGGAGGAGATTAAGGAACTCTCCATCTGTTTCTGCACTGTGCAGCACGTGGGGTATCGCTCAAAATACACTGAGCTCTGTTCCTCAGAGCCTGGGGAGACAGAGGCTGGCATAGGCACGGCAGGATGGAGCTGGACAGTCTGACTCAAAGTGTATTGTAGCTTGGGAAGGCAGAGGGGCTGCAGGAAAAATCCCTTCGTAAATGGAGCATATGAATGAAACCTGGTCCTGATGCCAGATTTATTCTGCAGGCCTTGATGGAGCTAAAAAAGCACATTAGACAAAACCATTATTGAACTTCTTGATTACATAACAATTTCCTCATCGTATTTCCAAGAATATCGAATCTATATTCAAACACCCTCCTACTCTCTCCCACACACCACCCCTTCTCCTTGCTATATCAGCTTCATTACTGAGGATGGAGACAGAAAAAGTATAGGGCACGTTGCCATGAGCAGAGAGATCTCGGATGCTTACCCTGAGATTTTAGAGCCATCTATGGGATTGGGACAGCCAGTTCTCATAAATTTTAATGGCCTCGAAAGTCTCCTGTCTTATGCCTTTATCTCAGTTAGGGTCTTTAGCAGTGCAAAGAAAATAACCAAGCCATAAATGTCACCAGAGCTCAGTGCTGGGTTAGTCCCTGCTCTGTAAAGCTCAGCCTTGCCCGTGCCACTGCGGGGTGAGCTCCGACTGCTGCCCACAGCCTGCTGCTGCCACAGAGAGCTGGGGACTGAGCAGGCAGGAGCCCTCTTCCCCCAGGGATGAGCACAGACCTTGCCATCACAGGGGGGGAATCTCGGGGCCAGTCTCACCCAGCCAGCAGGATCAGGCCCGGGGCAGGTGCTTCTTTCCTGACAGGTGCTGGGTAGCGGTGGCCCGCCGAGTTTTGGGGGCATTTTGGAGGAGGGGGGGATTAAAGGCTGGCAAGCATGGCACATCCGTCTTGCCTCAGGAAACAGCAGTTGCACAAACTGGCTACACTTGCTCCCAAATTCAGCTTGCTTGTCTCATTTGCATGTGTAATAACCAGCACGTATGTACAATCATGCTAATCACTTCCAGGCAACTGCTTTAAATTCATCCAAAACCCTGCCCTGCCTATCCTTGGGTTATTTAGCTTCCACAAAGGAGCCATAGAAGCAATCCAGAGATTCACTCTGCAAAAACATTTGTGAAACAGCCGATTTAGTGGAGAAGTTTTTTGCTGAAATCCTGCCCATACCTCCTGAGACTCGCACCACGAGCCAGGGCCATCGTTCAGAGCCCTTCCAATGCCTCCTGCAAGTCACCTCGTAAAGCACCTGGGGGATTTTCACAACTTGTGCTGTATTGCTGCAGGTGAAATGCAGGAGTAAATGCAGAAGCAAAGAGGAAGGGGGCTGCAGAGCTTCTCTCACGCCAGCTGTTAGAGGAAATGGTCTGGAAGCCGTGCAGGGAAGATCCGGTCTCAAACCCCGCCGGGTTTAGGAGCAGCTGGGGCAGTGTCTGTGCTGCTGGGCTGAGGGTGCTGCCCAGTGCCCCCTGCCCTGGCAGGGCTCCTATTCAGCTCCTGGGGAGCCACGGGGCACAGAGGGCAGCAGCTGTCCTCGCCGTGGCTCCGCGGTGCAGGGCTCCTGCACTGCCTGTGTCACACACGTGTCCTCAGTCCCTCACTTCAGCTCTTTGGGACTCCAGATTCTTTCCTGTGCTTCCGAATTTTAGGCAGCAAGCCTCTCCAGGTTTAGTTATGCATTTTAGAGGACCTATGCAAACCTGGGCATCCGAGTCAGAAGCTCTGGGTGCTCCTGCAGGGATGCTGGAGGGGCCTCCCCCAGTCCCAATAACCAGCCCCCTGTGCCAGAGAGGCCAGCAGCCAGACCTGGGGGAGGTGCAGCTTGCTCTGCAGGGGAAGATGGACCTTCCAGCAGCACTCACAAACTCCAACAGTTCTGATGCTGAACTTTCCCTTCCCTGTTCCTTCGGCCAGTCCAGGCCTGAGCCCTGGGGACATTTCTGTGCCTGAGCCTGTTCAACCTCAGCTCTTTGGTTGCCCATCTGAAGCTCTCAAGAGCACAAGGCCGTGTTTCACACCCTTTAAGGAATCATGGAGATCAGTGCCACAGGAGGAGGCCCTCTCCCATGCTTCCTTCCATTTCATGCAGCTGTAAGAAGCTGGAGAAGCAGTCAGTGCTCTGGAACAGGGACTGCAGGTGCTTTTTTCCAGTGACTGGAAAAAAGATTTCCAGTTTCGTAAGAGCTGGAACCTCAGGCACTGCAGGGAGATTGTTTCTGCTCAAGTCAAAATTGGTCCCGTTGGCTTTTTTTGTTAAAGAGAAGTGAACCTAGAGGAGTAAAGGGAGGAGGAAAGGCCAGGAATGGAGTCTAAAGGCTGCCTCCAATGCAGAGCATCCCTGGAGGCTTCCCTGGGAGTGTAAACGTCTTCCCTTCAGCTTTCTGTCTCTCATCACTGACAGTGGAAAATACAAGAGCTGCCAAACTAGAGATTCAGTACAGCCAAGATGGGAAACCTTATTAGAGAGACAGATGGTGATTTCTATAATCTGAAATCCCAGACTGTAAATACTTTGGGACAGAGCCCTGCGCAGCTGAACAGTGCTAATGCCTGACAGCAGCAGCTGGATCCAGTTTTCTGTGCACAGCTGCTCCTTGGGTGGCTTTGGGTGGGTGGTGGATGCTACCAGGACAAGGAATCTCCTACAGAAGGAGAAGGATCTTCTAAAGCCTGCTGGAGATAATTCCATCTCAGTTTTATGTACTTGCCAGTTGAAAAGTGCCTTGAATACCTGAGGACAATGAACTCACCTTTAGAAGTTTTTCTGAGCCTGAGAAGATTCCCAAAGATGTGGCTGCAGTAGATGAGTAAGGGGGAAAATCTGTATCTTGGGAGCACAAGTGACACCTTGCTGCAGCTTGTGGGAGAAATGATAAATGTCTGCCTCTGTTTATTGCTTAGCTTGTGGCTAAATCTCCTAAACCAAAATCAAATTTTACCCTTAGATCTCCCAGTTTATTTATTTATATTCATCTGGCATTGCCTTGAACTTCAAAGCAGGCAGGTATATCAAAGGGAACAGAAGGTTTGACACCAATTACTGCTGCTGGATGCCATTCACTGAATAAAGATGGAGTGTTAATATTTACACTGAAAGGGAAGGAGATAAAATCCAACAGGTACCTACATCTAAGCCTACAAATAAGCCCTTCTGTGTATAGTGGGCAGAGATAAAGCCAAGCAAAACTAATTGAAATTACCATTGCAAACATCCTGAACACCTTCAGAAATGGTGGGTTGTGAGCAAAGAAATGACAGCAAAACCACCAAAGGGCCTTCTAGGAAAGCACATCAGGCCCTCTGCTGCTCAGGGTAGTGCCTGGTCTCCAGGAGATGGTCTTCTGAAACAAGGAGTAATTAACATCTAAATTTCCCCACACTTCACCACGAGACACCTGACTTACATTTTATTCTCTGGAGTTTGAAGGCATCAGTTCAAGCACTTTTCCCTGTGTCCCTCTCTGCTCCTCTCCATCCCGTGGTTCTTCCTGCATTTTTGCATTGCTCAGGTCTCTCCCAGAGCTTCCTTGGCTCCCTGACCTGAGGAGCCTCTCAGTGAGGCAAACCCCACTGCTCAGCTCCTCTGGGGCTGTTTTATTCCAGCAGCAGACTTGGGGAAGAGGAAGGCAGACAGGAGGCAGAAGGTTCATGGGAGGGCGCACGGCACAGCAAACAACAAACCTTTTACTCAGCCTGTTTAAAAAGGAAAAGGCATCTTCACAGCATTTTTCCTTGGAACAACAATTTAGTAACTGCAAGTGAGGCTATTCTAAAATTCCTGTGCTGGAGTATAGCACGGGAGGCTATTTCCACCATGCACTGCTTCCACTTAATCCAATTTGCACAATGCAAACAGCATTTGGTGGAGTTCATTTCTGTTTCTAGTGAAATCTCATTCTTCAGATTAAATCACTGGTTCTGCAGAGTCATGTGCAAATCACACTTAGTGCGTTTTAGTGAGTTAAAAGGTAGACATATATGTATGTATGTTTTTATATATATATGTCATAACATTGATTTGGAAGGGATTTTCTCAATAGCAAGTGGATTTTAAAACACTTGTTGAAATCAGACTTCGAAAAATTGAAACTCTTGCCTTAATCTTGGGGAGGTTTAAGGTATATGGGCTTTTCTCCTAAAACCATGGCCTAAGTTTGCTATATGAACTTAATTTAAGTGAAGCTTCCAGCCTTGCCTTTCAGCTCTGGAGAAGAGGTGAGGTCCTTCTTGAGACCTCAGTGTGGGACTTGCATGTTTCTTCTACAGGACTTGTTCCACTGCATCAGCTGTCTGTGTGGGGATAGATGTTCAGAAGTCTGGTATTTCCTGACTCTTGGGATGTCATTTGGGGCTGGATTTGGCTGAAAATGAATCCATCAAGAATTTCTTTCTCCAGTGCCTCAGGTGGTAACTGGATATTCGGGTGGTAAAGCTGGCTGGAAAAGGTCACTGTGAGGAAACCTAAATTTTAACTATATTGGCAAGGAAGGAGTGCACCAGATTTGCAATTTGTGATGCAGAGCTTTTGTCATACACTTTATAATTCATTGCATAATGCTTTGTATCTGGTCATCGGGCACATACATTGCAATCACTTTCAGGCTGCTTTTCTATCAAGCAGGAGAAAAGTGTGAGAGGCTGGCTTACACTGAAGTGAAGACTAAGTGTTAGTCACGTGTGTGTGTGTGTTTTGAAATCATTGTTGTGTTTTGGCAGCTACCTAAGAAACTAGATATAATCCCACCCAATTAATAAACTAGAAAAATAATTCACTAGTAGAAAAAGTAGTCCTCAGATTGTTGGTCAGCTCTAAAACCTCCCTAAAATGGCTTTAAAAGGAGAGGTAATTAGGGAGAACTGGGAGGTTTAGCACTGATGTCTGTACAGAACAGGCAGGCAGGGACAGCCTGCGGATGCCCTGGGAAAGCTGCACACACAAACACAGCCCTGCCCGCTGTGCCCAGGCTCTGAGCAGATCTGGGGGGTTCACAGAGGCTGCTCCCTGCAGAGCACTGCTCCCTCCTCTCACGGCACCCTCCAGCTGGTTTCTGACAGCGTGTGAGGTCTCCAGTGGCTGGGCCTGCCCTGCCTTGGCTGCCTCAGTGCTGTCCAGTTTGGTTTGCTCTCTCCTCCGCAAAACTCAAAACGGCTTAGAAAGCTTGGTGAAGTTTTCAGGTTTCTCACAACCATCAAGTTTCAAATTAGGGATGAGTCATTAAACAAGAGTGTATTATTTGTATGCTTATGTAGTAGAATTGTACACGCATCTCTGTAATTAGCCATCAGCACCCCAAATTACAGCAGTCACCATTCATTAAATGGAGGACATCGCTCTGATTGACTCTTATATTCACAATTGCATTCCTTCTTGCTTAAATTTCAGAGCCTGTTGTCCAGATGGGCCTTTTTGGGCACCTAATTAGTAGTTAATCAAAAGCTCCTGCTGTGAACTGCTTCACAGCCCTCCTGGGGTCCTGGCTGTTCCTTACGTGTTCCTTGACTACACGGAGATGAAAGCACAGGAGTTGTTATCTCCTTTATGCATCTGCCAAAACTAAAGCAGCTTCCAGAATAAACTCAGCTCAGGATGCATTGGTTATCCAGCTTCTGTGCACTGAGCAAAATGGGTCTTGCAACGTGTGAGTGAAAATCCAGCCACGTGTTAACGGCAGCGAGACAGCGCAGTGTATGCCGAGAGTAACTCACTTTTCTCTTTCCTTTCCAGATTTTGGCAATCATTTCCATCATGTTTATTGTACTATCTACAATTGCCTTGTCCCTTAATACACTTCCTGAACTACAAGGCGTGGATGAATTTGGGCAGACCACAGATAACCCGCAGCTCGCCCACGTGGAAGCGGTGTGCATCGCGTGGTTTACCATGGAATACCTCCTGCGCTTCCTCTCCTCACCCAAGAAATGGAAGTTTTTCAAAGGCCCGCTGAATGCTATAGATTTGCTGGCTATCCTACCCTACTATGTTACTATCTTCCTCACAGAATCCAATAAAAGTGTACTTCAGTTCCAAAATGTACGAAGAGTGGTCCAAATATTTCGGATTATGAGGATACTCCGGATTCTAAAGCTCGCCCGGCACTCAACGGGTTTACAGTCCTTGGGGTTTACGCTGAGGAGGAGTTACAATGAACTCGGACTACTCATCTTGTTTTTGGCTATGGGCATTATGATCTTCTCCAGTTTAGTGTTTTTTGCAGAAAAGGATGAGGATGATACAAAATTCAAGAGCATCCCAGCTTCTTTCTGGTGGGCAACAATCACCATGACAACAGTAGGCTATGGAGACATTTACCCCAAAACTCTTTTGGGTAAAATAGTAGGAGGACTGTGCTGCATTGCTGGTGTGCTGGTGATAGCTCTTCCCATCCCAATTATTGTCAATAACTTCTCAGAGTTTTACAAAGAGCAGAAGAGGCAGGAGAAAGCCATTAAGCGCAGGGAAGCTCTTGAAAGAGCGAAAAGGAATGGCAGCATTGTTTCCATGAACATGAAGGATGCGTTTGCCCGTAGCATAGAACTGATGGACATTGTGGTTGAAAAGAATGGAGAAAGCATAGCCAAAAAGGATAAAGTTCAGGACAATCATTTATCTCCAAGCAAATGGAAATGGACCAAGAGAACACTCTCTGAAACTAGTTCTAGTAAATCTTTTGAAACTAAGGAACAAGGATCCCCAGAAAAAGCCAGGTCTTCTTCAAGTCCCCAACACCTGAATGTCCAACAGCTCGAGGACATGTACAACAAAATGGCAAAGACTCAGTCCCAGCCAAACCTTAACACTAAAGAGTCGAGTCAGTCGGGAAAGCAAAAGGAAGAGCTGGAAATGGAAACCCTCCCTGGCCCCATGGTGCCCCTGCTGGCAACTCGCACGGATGGGATCATTGACATGAGGAGCATGTCCAGCATCGACAGCTTCATCAGCTGCGCGGCCGAGTTCCCCGAGGCGGGGCGGTTCTCGCACAGCCCGCTCACCGCCCTGCCCTGCAAGGGCGGCATCGGCGTCCTCCAGGAGCAGGGCAGGCCCGAGGGCAGCGGTGCCAGGTACGCGGAGGTGAACCCAAGCTCCGAGAGCAGCCACCGTTCTGCTTTTTTCATTGAAAGTCCCAAAAGCTCCATAAAGGCCAGTAACCCTTTAAAACTAAGATCTCTGAAAGTCAACTTCATGGAAGAGGACACCAGCACGTTAGTACCAGCATCAAACGTACTGAGAACATACCCAGACCCTCTCAAAAGCCGGGGAGCTGCTGCTGCTGCTGCAGAGACTTCCTTACTCTCTGACAGGTCTCTCATGAGCCCAGAAACCTCGATCTACACCACTGCGAGCGCGAGAACCCCCCCAAAGTCCCCGGAGCCGCAGGCAGCCATAGCGTTCAACTTCCATGATGCTGGCATTCACAAATACATAGATGCTGACACTGACGATGAAGGTCAGCTGATGTATGACTCAAGTCCACCTGGAAATGTGAGTCCCAAGTACAGTGTTGCAAACAGTGGCTATCTAAAGCAAAAGGACCATGTTTATAGAACAGAGAAGAACCATCTAGAAGCTGCTGCTTTACCCACCTCCCCTAAGCTGATAGGGCAGAACTGCATTTACTCTATGGAAGGTATCACTGGAAGAACCCAGGGCAATCAGGAGACTGTCAGACTAGAAAATCACATTTCCCCAGAAGTCCATGTATTACCAGGCAGCGGAGGACATGCTAACACACATGATCACAGCATCTGAGGTGGGGTCTGAAAGAATTTACTGAAAGTTTAAAGGAGTATCTTCACAGTCAACACAAACAAAAGAGCTTCTGCATGGCATGAACTTGGCTGAAAAAAGCCACCTGTTTCTAAAAGTCTGGGGGAGGTCCAGTGTGGGTGTGTGAAAATGTCCTTCTCTGAAACAACTCTAAAGACATTGCCCACATCAGTCAAAAAAATGATTGCAAATCATGATCACACATTGATCTCCTTTCATGTTGTCCAGTGAAGCCAATGTGACCAAATATCCATCCATTCCCCTTGAACGCTAGAGCTCCTTTTGGAAATATTAACATCTGATTTGCATTAGTTCCATAAAGGATGCCAAGGCAGCCAGATTTGAACTCTGGAATAAATAGCTGGGGTTGGTATAAAGCTTTCAAAAACACAATGCTCACTGCTTCAGGGCAGCTGCTTCCCATCTACAGCTTTCTCTGATGGATATTATGTCTAAAGGTAACAGGGAACACTTGCATTATTGGAAAATCCAAGTGAAAAGCATTTGAAACAAATAATGGTCTAGAGAAACCAATTTTAAAAATGCTCTTTGTGTGTTTAACAATCTGATATCCTGTAGGACCTGACGTTTTCTTTTGAAATATCAGCAGGGTGAGTTGCACCACTTGTACCTAATTCCAAACATGCCCTAACACATAGTGAGACTTGCACTTACCCTCTGCTCAAAGCCGGTACCTGCCCCAGGGCCAGCGCAGGGCCCGCGCTGGGAAGGTGAGGAGGAGCCGTGCAGAACGGGGCTCTCCGAGGCATCGCCCCGGAGCCCCTTCCCCGTGCCGGGGAGCCCGGGGCTGGACGGAGAGTGCGGTTCCCGCGGCCACCCTGCCCTGCCTGGTGCCCGGTGCCCGGTGCCGGTGCCCAGTGCCCGATGCCAGTGCCGGTGCCCGGTGCCGGTGCCCAGTGCCCGGTGCCAGTGCCGGTGCCCGGTGCCGGTGCCCAGTGCCCGATGCCAGTGACCTGCCCCAGTGCCGGTGCCCAGTGCCCGGTGCCAGTGCCGGTGCCCGGCGCTGCCCGCGCTCCCCTCCCGCCCGGCTCCGGGCTCGCCCCTGGCGCAGAGAGGAGCAGGCTGGCCCGAAGCTTTTTGCGCCCCAGCAGCGCAGTGAAAGATATGCAAGTGTTACATAAATATGCAAAAAGAGGGATTCGTTAGTGACCCGTCCCAGGCCTGGCTGCGCTCCCTCTCGCCACGAGGTCGGGCAGGAGAGGCTCCTGCAGGGCCGTGGCAGCTGCGAGAAGCAGGAGAGTCAGGCCTGACATTTTAATAACATCCAGTCATTTTTAAATGAAACAGGAAAAAAAGAGGAGAAAAAAAAAAGATCTGACCGTTTTAAGTGAACAGAACTAGAAGCCACCAGCCTAGGTTTTTAAAATATTATTGTTTCAATAAAGTTATGTCAAATTGTGTAGGAAATAATTTGTCTTTGGTTTTTAATCTCGGGGGGGAAAAGCACTTTACGTTGACTTTTTGTTGTCGTTGTTGCAATGCTGGAGTAGGATAGCAGAGTGTAACAATCAAGCACTTTAACCAAGCACTACTTTAATTTGTGCCTCTTGTTGTGACTGTGATTTGTTACACGCCTGTAGCAAGTCACAACTTGTCCTGTGATAACTGTGATGGTAACCTCTTATGTTGTTCTCTGTTTCTACTGTAAAACTCAGTTGTAAATAACTGTCGATGAGCGTTTCCTGCCCTGTCCCTGAGTTCCTGCCGGGGTGTGTAGCAATCTGCAGGCAGCGGGTCCGGGGATGAGCCGAGACACGGGACGTGGGAGCAGAGGGGCACACGAGGGAGGAAGACCCCCCCGAAGCCACTCGAGTCCACTGCATTTTGTTCCTTCCTATTGTAAAATACAAGTGTTGGTTAGTCCTGAATGTAGCCGTGTGTCCGTCCCGGCCGTGCAGCACTGTCTGTAACCCGTAATAGTGAATGCAGCATGTACGGACAAAAGCAATAAGCACATTTCTGTTTTAGGAGCTGACGTGGGTTGTGAGGCTGGCTCTGCCAGGTGTGTCCCTGGCACGGAGCGGTGACCCTGCCCTGCTCAGCCCCGCTGGCCCGGCAGGGCAGGACCCGAGCCCGCAGCTCGGGCAGGAGCCGCGGGCAGCGAGAGCGCTGGTGCGGGGCGGAGAGGGCGCGGAAGGCGCCCCCGTTCCGCAGGTTTTGGGCGGAGAGGGCGCGGAAGGTGCCCCAGTTCCGCGGGTGCGGAGCGGAGAGGGCGCGGAAGGTGCCCCCGTTCCGCTGGTTCTGGGCGGAGAGGGCGCGGAAAGTGCCCCAGTTCCGCGGGTGCGGAGCGGAGAGGGCGCGGAAGGCGCCCCAGTTCCGCGGGTGCGGGGCGGAGAGGGCGCGGAAGGTGCCCCCGTTCCGCTGGTTCTGGGCGGAGAGGGCGCGGAAGGTGCCCCCGTTCCGCGGGTGCGGGCGGAGCCCCCGGTGTTCGCGCAGCTCCCGAGCTCGGGTCGCTTTCACGCCGCCCTCCCGCAGCCCAGGCCGCCGCTCCTCGGGCGCGCTCCTTGCCTGGTGAGGGACTTTGGGATTTGGCCATAGCAAATACAAGTGTACTTAGAGGAACCGACGCATTGCTGAGATACTGGTTAAGATTGAGTCGTCACGAAAAAGTAAAGTAACTTTCCAGCAGATAAGCTTTAAAAACTGATTTATTCTGTGGCTTTCTGAGGCCACAGAGCGGCAACGAGAAATCTTAAAGAGAACAGTTCTAATATAATCTCTATGTTTCAGTGATCAGTCATGTCTGCCATCAGCACAAATGTAAAAAGAAGAAAAATCAGGGAATTTTTTTTTAAATACAGTAATAGTGATTTCCAAGTTAAATATTTTTAGAGCTGATGCTTTCATGTGGAAAAAAAGTCATAATTTACATATCATGAAAGTGAATATATTTAAATATAGCCATATAGTGTAGTATTTACCACAGTCTCATCCAAATTGATGCATTTGGTTTATAGATGGCACTGACAAAAATGTATAAATCAACAATTCTATCGTTTTTATCTGATAGTCAACTGGTGCAACTCTCCTTGTAACCAAAGGCCCTCTGTCTGCCTTGCGTGATCGCTCATGACACACACCTTTTGTCATCTATTTAGTCCTACCTTTAAAGTAGCATTTTACTGAGTCACTTTTGAAAGCCAAATTCAAAAGTATCATTTAAAAAAATCTACCTTTTAAGTCTGAATAGCCAAAGTCCTATAGATTTCTTATAGAAAGCAAATAATTTAAAATTAAGCATATAATATGCTTGAAGAGCATTTCTTTCTTATTTGTGTACAAAGATGTAGCTCTGATTTTGTGCCCAATTAAAAAGGAAGTATGTTGAATTTATTTTAATGAAATAAAGTCTGAATACGAAGTATGTATCTATATATGTGTGTGTGTGCATAATACACATATATATAATGTAAGCACTGGGAAATCTACTCTAACCTAAAGCTGTGGTAGACTAAATCTGTACTCATTGCAAAGGAAAGGCAGTGCTTGGAAAACATAATGCTCACCAAATCCTGTAGATCCTAGAAAGACAATTTAATTTTTGTTTGTATGATGCATGTTTCCCAAAGTTCGTAGCAGTTGGGGAAAACAGGCAATATCTCTTGTATGGAGCTGAAGTGTGTGGTTTAATCACTGGTATTTGGTGTTCAGGTCTGCAAATTTGCTGTGCACCAAGTGTCAAGCAAGCTGACAGAGCCTCACCTGCTGCTGCAGAGGACATCACACCTGAAAGGACTCTCTCTGGATGTGTGATGTCTGCACTTGCTTGTATCTTACGCCATCAACATCATTTTTAATACATCCCTATAAATATATATATAGAACATATATATATATAAAATATATATATATAGAACATATATATATGTGTGCATATATATGTGTGTATATATATGTGTGTGGAAGGAGAGGGTGCAGTTTTCTTAACCAGGAGGCAAAGATTCTTTGAGTTTTAGCCTTGAACAGAGGAACAAAGCAGTGACTTTGCAGTAGATTTCTCAGTGCCTTTTCTTAAAAACATCACCTAAGCACACTTACGCAAAAAAACCCAACCCAAAACAAAAGAGTCTCCTGTGAAATCCACATTTTTTGGAGAGGTTTGAGAGTCAAAAAAAGGTAGAAGAAAGGGGTGAAAAAAAAGCAAGAGAGAGGAAAAGAAATCCGTGGAACGCACATTCCCTTCCTGAACATGCCATGTGTCAAATGCTGGGGAATATCTGCCTGTGCGAGTCATGAGAAACACATCTGAGGCCGTCAGGTTGTGTGGCAACTGTGGCTGTGATAAACTGTAGCCTTTTCTTCCCTTGCAGCTAATAAGATACACATTTCTAAGGAAAACAGTATTCTCTTCTGTAAAATTGTAATGTACTGTTAATATTTGTACCTATTGTATATTTATGTCTTGACAGAATTATGACCGGTACAGTTTATAGTAAATAACAAGGTTATGTAAAACTCATTGCAAAGACAGGGTTTCTAAAGCCATGTTCTCTCTGTTGGTAAGCTCCACAGAACACCTCGTGCTAAAGCAAACCCCACAACTCCTGGGTGAAGCTGTGAGCAGAGCCCGCGAGGCGCCCGTGCCCTCCTGCACAGCCAGAGCCAGATGGGCTTCCCCGGGCTCCAAATGAGCCCCAGCTCCTCCACGTTTGGTCAGTCACGTCTGCTCGTGGTAGTCAGACAGAACAAGTGCTACCTTGGGTTCATTTGGATCACCCATTTGGGGAGAATATGGCTTTAAATGGTTCCTGAATAAAGTACAGATGTTCTAGTTACCTCTGTACCTCCTGCTTGCCATTGTGTTGGCTTTATAAGTATCTGATGTATGGAAAAGTCATGTGACTTTCATGCATTCCAGAGTAGTCTATTTTTCTGTTCAGAATTTAAAAAAAATTATATATATATAAAAATATAAATATATATCTGTATTTTTAGCAAATTTATAATAGGGCAATCAAGTCAGATTTCTTCTTTTTGTATTACAGAATAATATATTAGATGCTCCCTTGGTGTTCATTTACACAGCTGATCCCCCAACCTTTTTGTTGTTGTTATTTCCTTTTTTCCTGATAAACACCTGCAGCATTCCTCCTGGAAGTGCATCTGTGAAAGGTCATGGGGTTTGTCTGATGTTGTCGTGTTTTCGTATTTTCCTGTTTGTGGTACCTGGCCAGGGACTGGCAGTGGAAACTGAGATGTTCCTGCTGAGAAACGCGGAGTGGGCCAGACCCTGCCCTCGGTGACAGCAGGGGAAGGGTCACCCAACACCACTGGCTGCAGTTTCTCCAGATTTACATCAATTAAGCTGAGAACAGAAAGAAGACAGGTTTTGAATTTAATTGTCCTCATAGTGGTGTGATGGAGTTGGGATAAGCATCAAAATTTAGACTCTTACTCGAGGCAGTGACCTGACAATGCTCAGGCACCTTCAGAGAAGTTTTTTCCTGGATTAAAACGGAAGTGCCCAGACTTTCATTTCCCACTGAGTTTTGGAATTTTTATTTTTGGTCCCAGAGAAAATCAGGAAATGAGAAAAAATTATGGAGGAGTGAGAAATGTAAGCATTCAAAAAGGGACTGGATTTTGATTTAGTTATGATAAAATCTCTCCATGTACCTGCTTACTTAATGATCTTCCTTGCTCCTTTATAGCTGTACCCACAGCTACATTCACAGAAATTTGAAGTCCATGAGGTAAATATTCATCCTTAAGCTATCTCATGGGCTGTTAAAGTTTGGCACGATGAAGAGCCTCAGACCCACTCTAGCTCTGCACAGACATTTCCCTTCAATTCTGCCCAGTGGTTTGGTCAGTGGCCGTGCTTTTGCCAAAGATGGAGTTTTGGTTACACTTTCTTTCGTTTGTTTGTGAGATTTTCCTACATGCCCACCATAATAGCCAATAAACCTGAAACAGATTTAATTTGGAAAGGTGTGTGTTTCAGAAAGTGCAGCTACCCCTCGATGAAAGGAACAACCACTAGACCCAGTTTTGCATGTGATTATCAGCAAGACCTGTTCACAAATGAAGGTATAAAAGTTGGGTGGGATTTTTCTTTTTTAGGAAGCAATTAATGCAATAGGCTGCCATACCTATCATCAGTGATCACATAAATCCCTTCAAAAGGCACCTTCCATGTCAGCAAGCTTGTTAGAGCATAGCCAACAAAACCACAGAGAGCTTCTAGTCAGACCACGCTCAACTTCGCCCTCCCACACCAGGACGGCAGCGGCCGATCCCACCCGGCCCTTTGAAGAAGAGATGTTTATTTTCCAGCATGCATCTCGCACCCCATGCTGCTCACATTTAGGCTCTTGCACTGAAACTTTGTCTCAGCCAGGCAAAGGAAACCTTAGGAAAACGGAGTCTTCATCCAGGATGTGCATCCCGTTTGTTGCTGGTGTTACCTAAGCCACAATAAGTGTCCTTTGACACCAATGGTTGGGTGCCACAAGTGTTCCTATCTGTAAATACTACTCCAAATTATGCTTTGCTTGATTCTGGCTTCATCGCACAAGAAGTTTTCAGTCTTAGAGGCTTAGAAGAGAAAGCAAAACCTTCCTTTTTCCTTTTAACTAGAAATAATACTGTTGATGCTCTGTAGGACTGAACAAGGATTAACCTTTATTTTTAAAGGGGTCTTTCCAAGACTGCAGTGACACTACCTTCAAAAATTAGTAATAAGGCTGAACTCTGTACAAAGACCCCTCAAAACTAGAGCCTCATGAAAGCCAGGGAGCCAAATTTATATGAAATGCCAAATTCTTTGCTGCTGTAAGTTAAAGCCCATTGAGGCCAATGGAGCTGTGCCCCATTTAGACCAGTAAAGAATTTGTACCCGTATCTCTAAAAGCTAATGGAAAACTAATAGTTTTGTATGGCCTCAGGGCTGGAGGTGTCTGCCCACAGCACCTACTTGGAAACCAGAGGGGTGAGGGAATGGGAAACAGAGGCAGGGCAGTGAAAGCCTGGGAAAGGGGAGCATCCCTCAGGCAAGAGGCTGACAGTTGTTCCAGACGTGACCGAGCATCCCTCCACGTCAGCTCACTCTCTGTGGGCTTGATGCCACAAGCGGCATCCCAAACTCACCGGTGACTGTCCCTGCAGCAGGGTCCCACCCTCAGCCCCACAGCTGAATGCTCCCAGCCCTCAGTGCAGGGACCTCCTGGAGCTGGGAGGACACTACCAGCAGGTGGGCCCTTGGTCACTTTGAATTGTGGCACAACCTCTGGTGCTGTTGGTAATCTACATTTAAGACCATCCATCTGTTCTTCTCCACTCTGTGTTTTTCATTTAGGAGCTCTGCCATTTATGACTCTTCTTCCTGTTATGTTCTACTGCCCCCACATACAATTAGCCACACGCTGGCTCCTGCAACCCCTGGGATTTATTTTATTTATGTCTGTTTTGTTGGCTTGTGATGAACTTTTTTCCCCCATTCTCTGGCTTTTTGGTGGTCGGTGCAGAAAATTACTTTTGCATTGAACCATTCCCCACTGGTGTGTTTGGGGGGAGGGTGGGGGAGCAGCATCTCCATGTTACTTTCAATTTTGAAGCCATGATACTGTACTCAGAAAGGCCAGCCACAGCTACCAACCAAACTCGCTTTTGGACTAGATTAGCGTTAAAAAAATACACCCCCACTTCCTGCAGCAGAATCCTGCTCTCAAATCAGGCCAGTGAAGCACTTTCAGAAAAGGGAGAAAACCCCAGCGAGGCCGTGCTGGGAGCGCTGCTCGGGGATGCCCCCGCGATTGGCAGGGTGGGCACCAGCCAGGACCCTCCTCCTCCAGGGGCCCGGGACCTGCGGGGCCCCTGAGGCTGCCAGGGACATCTCCGAAGGGCAGCCGTAAGCACCTAGAGTCACTGAAGGATGGGAAAGCTGTGGGGGTCCCTTAAAAAAAAAAAAGTGATGCTTAACAACAAATAAAAACTGGAAAATGTGTTTCCTGTGGCTCTGCTGGTACATGTAGATCAAATTGCTTTTATAGCTGGAAACTGAAAGTGAGTGTGACCCAGAAAGGGCAGAGCAGGGCCGGTTTCTCCATTGCCCCGCACTGGGTTATTTTTTAACCTGCGCAGTGGGGAATCAGTGGGAACCCAGCTCAGCGTGTCTGTAAGGAAGGGCAGTGCTCGTGCCCGATAGCCCAGCAGATCCTGCATGTCTTGCACAATCTCTTCATTGGGTTATATTGGAATTCACTGTCCAGTGCACCAGCAGATGTTTTCTTCCCTTTTAAGAAATGTTTCAATGCCCTGGCACTTTGGGGTGATTACAGCAACATTAGCCATATACTAATGTACTTAGAGTCTTACATTTTTTGTAACTTTGATTTAGTCATTCTTTGTTGAAGTTTATTGACCTCTCCAGTTGTTTCTGTAAAACAAATTATTAAAAAAATTCCGTGTCTTTATATGCATGTAGTAGTATGAAACTGTGATCAATGTGTGACATTCAGAAACTGTACTGTCTTGTAAAATATGTCCAAATGTCTAAGGGTTTTAAAGCAATGGTCCCTTACTACAGCCTACAGAAATAAATAAAAAGGAATGGAAAAACCTAAAGCCTTTATTGCTCTGTTTCATGGCCACATATACTGGCCAAAAATACAACTCCCATTGGCTGGCACTGACTTTCTGCTTCAGCTCATGGCAGCTGACAGCAGGTTTCGACATTTGTCATTTGTTCATGGCTGAGGCCACGATTCGGGAGAGCAGCGCCGAGCCTGACACCTCCTGTTCCAAGTCTGACAAATTCAGTGCCTCAGCCTTCAGTGCTCACCCTGCGGGGACAAAATCCATCCTCGCCTCGGGGCACCACTGCCCGGCCCGGGGCCGCGGCATCCCCGGCAGCTCTGGGCACAGCCCCGGCACGGGCAGCGCCCGCGGGGTCCCGGGCACACACACGATCCCTGCACACACACGATCCCTGCAGACACACACGATCCCTGGCACACACACATGATCCCTGCACACACACGATCCCTGCAGACACACACGATCCCTGGCACACACACATGATCCCTGCACACACACGATCCCTGCAGACACACACGATCCCTGGCACACACACATGATCCCTGCACACACACGATCCCTGCAGACACACACGATCCCTGGCACACACACATGATCCCTGCACACACACGATCCCTGCAGACACACACGATCCCTGGCACACACACATGATCCCTGCACACACACGATCCCTGCAGACACACACGATCCCTGGCACACACACATGATCCCTGCACACACACGATCCCTGCAGACACACACGATCCCTGGCACACACACATGATCCCTGCACACACACGATCCCTGCAGACACACACGATCCCTGGCACACACACATGATCCCTGCACACACACGATCCCTGCAGACACACACGATCCCTGGCACACACACATGATCCCTGCACACACACGATCCCTGCAGACACACACGATCCCTGGCACACACACGTGTTCCCTGCACACACACGTGATCCCTGGCACACACGTGATCCCTGGCACTCATTCCACACCAGGAGATCGGCATCTCGATCACGGACTTGTGCAGATGCTCTGTTAGAGCACATCTCACCAGCTGTTTCCCACCTGAATGGATTTTCCTTTGATTGTTCTTACTTAGGTTGAAATAGGAAGCTTTTTGTTTCTTGGTTGCACATCATCCTCTAAACCACCTACAAACCCACAATGGAAGCGAATGGCTGCATGGAAAAAGCAGACCACCAGCTGCTCCCGTGGGAATCCAGCAAAAAGGAACAGTTGATTTCTTATTAATGTAAATGAGCTCGTTATCTGGGTTGCCTTCAGACTGAGTTCAGCAGTTCAGAGCCTCTATTCCAGGAAATACAGAATTTATGTAACAGAATTGAAGAGAAAGTGAAGGCAGGATTTTATAAGTGCCTGTTTCCTGACTAAATGCTTTTGTTGTTCTGGTGTCAGGGTGGATGGGTGGAAGCTGAGGTGGGATATGCTGGCCCATACGCTGAGCTGCAGGAAGATTTTACAGACACTGCAGTACTTAGAGAGGATTTCCAGGACACCAAGCACCCCGTACTGTGTTATTATTAATATATGCCTACATCAGGAAAAGTCTGTGCAACTGATAGTCTCATAAGTTCCAGAATAAACTCACCAGAAGTTCTTGGACTTTTTAATAGGGAACAAAAAGCTTTAAGGATGGGCAGTCCTTTCCACCAGGGTTGCTTCTGTGAGTTTCTAGGCTGACTTGATGGTCATAACATAACAGTGAGGCCTGGGCATGCCTGAGCTCTGGTCCTGTATTTAGCTCTGACCCTTTGCTCCTGAGCATCCCTTAGAAAACACGAATCTGTTTCATAAGAATGATTAACAACATTAGTCAGTGATCTGAGACCTATATGATGTATTCAGCAAGGTAATTAAGAGTGCAGCACCAGGTAGAAATATCATTTAATGGGGAAAAAATGCTGAGTGAGAAAGAATGAGCAAAAATACATTAATTTTCCCATCTCATGTTGTTCAGGAATTATTTTTTAAAATTTCATTCCATAGCCCTTTTGTTAGGGAATAAAACCAGAAATCTCTCACTCTTTCTTACTCAGTACCTCTTCCTCATCTTGCTCCCAGAACACGTGCCCTGCTCCTCGCCCTGCTACGAGCAGCTCAGCACCCCCGAGCAGTTCACCTGCACAGCATCCCCTGCACCTGCGGCAGAGCTGCGGGAGGGGAGATGCCTCCGGCAGCAGCCGGGAAGGTGAAACCTCCTCCGGCTGTGCCAGGGCCGGGCAGCCGGGCTGCGGCCCCAGGCGTGAGCACGGCGGGGCCAGGGCAGCGACAGCGCCGCGGAACACGGACCGGGCAGGGCCAGGCTGCGGGACAGGGCAGCGGCAGCACCGCGGAACACGGACCGGGGCTGTCCGGATGCGGGGCAGGGCAGGGACAGCACCGCGGAACACGGACCGGGGCTGTCCGAACTGCGGGGCAGGGCAGGGACAGCACCGCGGAACACGGACCGGGGCTGTGCGGGTGCGGGGCAGGGCAGGGACAGCACCGCGGAACACGGACCGGGCAGGGCCGGATGCGGGGCAGGGCAGGGACAGCACCGCGGAACACGGACCGGGCAGGGCCGCATGCGGGGCTCGGATCCGCCAGCGGAACCACAGCCAGCTGCGCAGGTGAGCGGGGCCTGCCCCCGGGCACAGAGAGCTGCCGATGAACCCTGTTCAGACACTTCCCCTCCCACAGCCGCTGTCCCAGCTGAATTTGAGTCCAGCATCCCCTAAGCGCTTGCTGGGGGCATGAAATGTGCTGTCTTTGGCCTTTTCACAGTCCCTGGACTCCAAGAGCCAGTGCCTGGCCCCTTCCCAGGGAGGAGTGTTTCCCGGGCAGCCCCATCCCTGCGCATGGCAGAAAATTGCCAGCTCTGTCTCAGAGATGAGGGGTTTTACAGCAGCTGAGGCTGAGGTGCCACTGCCCGGGTCCAGCTCACGGAATGCTCTCTGCTTCTGAAAATTAACTTCTGAATGGCCGAAACAGGGTGCGAGTGGTCCCTCCAAGACTGATGCCAAGCTGCTTATGCCAGGAGGGGCTGGGGATATTCCCGGGGGTGGAATTACAGACTTCCAACTCTCAGGCTGCTGTTTTAACTATTAAACATTCTTCCAGGAGGGGGAAGCTAAAAAAATCTCTATTGGAATAGTGAGCCCACACACTGGACATATTAAGTCCATCTCTGCTATTATGTCTATCTGCTATCATTCACTCTCCCTCCAGAGAAGAATCTCCCAGAAGCTTTACAAAAGTTTTTTTTCATATCATTCTCTGCCTGAAACAAGAATTTTCTCCACCATGGGTGACAAAGCCTGGTATCTCTGTTTTCCTGGCTGTTACTTAAGGTATAAGATCCATATCCCCAACACAAACCATGCTGGGACTTCTAATTGGGTTTTCCTCCCACGGTAACTCCCTCTACCATCTGTTCCTCTTTTTCTTTCAGATGACACATCCCTCAGTCACTGAGCAGTGCCATGGCAAGCCAAGCCAATCCAATCCAACCCTGGAGACTCTGCCAGAGCAGCACCTTCCCTCTTCCCTGTGGCCCAGCCTCAGCTCTGGCTGGGAGCTGGGACTTCAAACCACCCCCTGCCCTCCTGGTCACTACCTTCCAGTCCACATTCCTGGCTGGGTTTTGCCATAAGGTTTCTTGGAAAAGGAGGCAGAAACCTCAGTGCCTCTGAAGTCCAGAGCAAACCTGTTTTTAAGCAGCAGCAGAGCTATTTAACCTCTGACACAGCCAATTTTTCTGCTTAGTTGAAATCGCCCGCCCCCAGCGCTAACGAAGGGCTCTGGAGCCTCTCTGCTGAGGTAATTGGTAGCTCCAGGCTTCAATAGGATCCAGGAACTGCTTTCCACTGCTTCATCCGAGGAGACAGTAATCTGTTGGAAACATGGCTACTTCTGGCCTCTTTCCAGACCCCCAGTCATGTTAGAGTTGAGCTACAGCAAATGAAAATACATTAGAATTTTAAAAGGGTACGTAAGTGATTCTTGCTCATTGGGAAACTTGAAGCTAATGTTGCCTGCAGCTCTTACTAGTGTTTTCAGAAATAATTCATTAGCTGCAAAAATCTTCTCTTATTTCTCAGGAAATGAAACAAAAAATTAACTGTTCTACTTTCTTTGTTAATTCCTTCCTTTCCATCTCCTTCAGCACCCTCCGGGCTGCAGAACTGAGACATGAGCTCTTAGAGACACAGGTGAACTCTTGGCCAGGTACCATAAGATGGTGCCTTTCACCAGTTCTAATACTTTCCTCGTGGTTTTCTGGGCAGGGTTTCCTGACCTGCCTGAGCCCGCCTCGCAGAGGAGCAGTAGGACATGTCAGTGGTGGCCTCTGGCTGCCGGAGCTTGATCACCAGAGCTCTGTGGTGAGATGCAGAAGGACTGGTTGGATCAGCCAACCTCTCCCAGCAGAGACACAGCCAGCACTAAGCCGGGGGGACCGAGGGAGAGGGACTGCTTTTACCCCCAGTAACTCTAACAGCTCAGTTTTTCATGGGGTGGGGAAGACCCAGGAAGATTTTTTTTCTCTGCACTTCAGTGCTTTTGGGTTTGGTCCCAGAAGAAAAGCAACACGTGCAACTGAATGAGAGAGCAAGTGAGGAGAGTTTTGTAGATTTTCTCTCTAAGAAAATACACCAAGTGTTGAAGTCAACTTCACGTGCCAAATATTTTGGTCAACCTCACAATGTCTGAGAAATGCAAAACTAAATTTCTTGTAATTTCTATAAGGCCCTGAAGAATTGAAGGCCTTTCTGAAAGTCTTGAAGAGCACCAAAAGCTCCGAACTAACTGCACCTACCCTGGCTGCTCACGGCAACCCTGGGTGAACCTCCCTCGTTCTGCACAGAAGGGGCCCAGCTGCCCAAGCCACCCCTGTGGCTTGGAGAGAGGGAGAGAGGGAAGGGTCTCGCTGACAATGAGAGAGTGGGAGCTTCCACCCAGCTGTCTCACTCATACACAACTCAACTTTGCTGGCAAATTTAAGGAACACTCTTTTTCCCTGGACATGGAATTTAAGCTTCAACATCTAAGCAAAAAAAAGAAAAATATGTGAGTGATTTGCCTGTTGTCCCGGAGAGCACTGGGCTGAAGTGCTCATCAGGGCAAAGTCAGTGCTCCCGATGCCAGCTGCAGAGAGCAGCGCCGGGAGCTGCCCGGGGGCCCTGTGTGCCCCAGCCCCCGGGGAGCAGCCCCGGCACAGGGCACAGGCAGCGGCCCCTGCTCCTCCCCGGAGGGGGCCGAGCCCCAGCAGCTCCCGTGCTCAGGCTGCCCGTGCCCCCAGCCCACACCCCCCTTCCCTCCACACACGGCGGGTGTGTCCAGCAGCACCTGGGAGGGAACTCATTTAGTGGTTTGGTGGTTCCTTAGTGGTTTGGCACAGCAATTAAATTGGGTTCAATTGCTGGGACTTTACCACCTGTGCTAGTAGCCAAAATTACTTTTGAAGATGGACTGCAATGTATTGAATTTGGAGAGAGATTTCTATCCCTTTTAATTACATTTTCTGTCTCTAATGAGACAATTACAAGCATTTCATTAGCTCCCAGCTTTCCACTGTATGAGAGCACAGGAGAAAAAGGCATCCTCACCTCCTCCTTCTCCTTCCTCTCCCACCCACTAATTTCTTTGAGCGATTCACAAGTGTGTCACGTATATTCACCTCCATCCTGGCAGAGATCCTAGCAGCACTTAGACTGGAGCCACTGCACTATCCCAGCTGCTGCACCTGAGGACCAAACTCCCAGTTCAGTGACCTTCATAGGGCAGCATGTGTGTAAAGAACAGCTGCACACCTCCACTCACTCCTCTTTCTCAGCTCAGGTCACAAGGGCTGAAATCAAAGATATTATTCATAGTGTAAAGAGGATATTGTCTCAGAAGTAGGAGCACAGGAGGTGCCTGCTGGACCAGCGCCAGTCTGTCACTCCAGTGATCTTCTCACAAAGGTCAATGACTTCAGCGTTAGAAACTTTCCTGGAGAATGAACTGGAAGCTCTCAGGTTCCCTGTGTGGTACCTGAGCACTGAAGGGTTGGTTCCTTCCAGCTAGAAATCCTTTGTGGTATTGAAACGGGAGCCCTTTAATCTTAAGCAGCATCAAATGTTGTTATTGTAAGATTGCATAGCTCTGCAGATAAATGCTGCATTTAACATTCTTGTGTAATGAAGTAAAACCCTCTGGTCAAGAACGGAAGCTTATTTAACGCAATATAAAAATATTGCCATTAATCCAGGATTCTTGTACCCTTGCACAGACCAGGATGCTGGAGAGCAGCCATTGCCAGCAGGATGGATTTAAAGGCCTCCCCATGTGCAGGCTGTCGTGATGTCTCCTGCTGCAGTCACAGGGCATCTTACACGAACACTCATGACACATGGCTACACTGACCTATACTGTGGTATCTGCAGCCCCATGGACTGATGCCAGCACAGCACAGAGCAGAGAAAGCAGGAGAAAGGGTGAGAACTTGACCAAGATTAAGCTTGGGAGTAGGAGCAAGCAGTGAGTCAGAAGCTCTGAGGATGCGTGCCCAGCCCTGTGCCCCTCTTGCCCCACACACCACAGGGGAGATGCACATTTCCTGTAGCTGCAAGCGCCACCCACATGTGGGATTTCTCCACTGAGATTCCTTCAGGATTGGCACACCTGTTTTGTGATGCCAGGGAACAAAGAGCTGGGACTCCTGGAAATAATGAATTTCCAGCCAAGCTGGAAATATCAACTGATTTTCAAACCAAGATAATTTCCTTTATGTTTTTTTTTTCCTTACAGCTTCTAGAAAATCAGTCTGAAAAGCTTTGCTAAGGTTCAGAGCGCTCCAGCTGAAGCCCTGACACAGACACAAACCATGTGGTAAAACAGTTTCCATCATAAACCCCAAGCAGTGGGGCCCAGTCGTGCAAGCTCCTATCAACATCCTGTCCTTCAAGGAAACTTTCCCAAGAGCCAGCAGGATCTAGGGTTTACCTTTACCTAGTTAAATATGAATCACTGTTGCCTGATTAGAGATGATCCTCCCAGTACTTTTCTGACTAAATCATGCTGTTTTGACACGCTAGTTCAAGAGCTGTCACTTTAATTGTAAGAGTGAGTGGTGATGCAGAACACCAGCAGTAGCAGCAACAACAACAACAAAATTACAAATCCCCAGCTGCTAAAACCAGCGCTTTAATGAGATCAGTGGAGAGCCTGCTCGCTGTACGTACACGCAGGACAGGATGAGCAGCCAGAGCATCTTGCTGAGGGACCCTGAGCCCTTCACAGAAATGGTGAAGTTTACACTCCCCCTTTGACAGCTGAGAAGATGAAACAGAGAAGAGAAGAGCGGGGCTGCAGTCCTGGGGGTTTGTAAGAGGCCAGGGGCTGAACACAGCGGCAGGGTCCCAGCCTTGCCACCCCACTGCAGCTGGCATCACTTGTGAGACACCAAAGTGCTGAGCCCAATATCAAATCACTGATATTTTCAGATAAAGCCAGGTAGCAATAATGAACATTTGCTACTCAAAACTTTTGGGGGATGAGCTGTTCTTTTTAAAAGAAATGGCTTCTTACTAGAAATAAACTTTCAACCTCTGTTTATCCTTCGAATTTCCTTCAAGCTGTTCACATTTTTATCTAAGAAA
Source organism: Platysteira castanea (assembly GCA_013397175.1). Classification (NCBI taxonomy): domain Eukaryota; kingdom Metazoa; phylum Chordata; class Aves; order Passeriformes; genus Platysteira; species Platysteira castanea. The sequence continues at coordinate 429,373 of VYXC01007356.1, read as the reverse complement.
GTCTCTGCAGACACCAAAACTGTCCAGTTTGTGTAACATCTTCCAAGTCAAACCAAGGTTGTGCACTCACGTTCAGGAGAAAAAAAACCCCAAACAACACAAAAAAGCTTTGAGACTCGCATTTAACAGGAAACAAAAAAGATTCATCCTCACCAACCTTCCTCACTCAGAAAAATCTCCTCCATGACTTCAATGCCACTTCCTAAAGAAAGAGGTGAGAAAAGAAGTGCTCTGCCCCCCCAGCAAAGCTCTGGGTTTCCCAGCTCTCCTTTCAGCAGCCCCCACAACCACCACTTGTTTTCCCATCACGCGACTCCTGCGACTCCAGGCACTGCCCCGACCAGAGCAGCGACCCCAGTTCTCGCCAGTTAAACCTATTACCTACAGGAGTGAGCTGAGGAGAACCAACAGGAACGAGTTTGTGACTCCAGAGCTCAGGGACAGGGGTTTGAAACCCTCCACAACTTTGGGATAAATTCCAAGACAATATACAATCCAGAGCTCATATTCTCCAATCCTATTTACTAAAACAGTCTCTAAAAGATGTTCTCCTGTTGATAACCAGTGGTGAAAGGTTTTCAGCGTTGTCATGGGAACGGCTGTCCTCTTCGGAGAACAGCCTCTCCTCCATGCGAGGCTGCCTTGCTTGTTTACAGCATAAAGCCATTTTTCAGGAGTATTTTGCCTTGGATTTCCAAGTTTTACTTTTTCCAAAACCCAGGTAGTAGATATTATGGAGATCATAATGATGAATGGTGATAAAACTCTTAAAGGGAAACAGGCAGGATCCAGTATGTGTCAAAACCATGAGCTAATTTTGATTTGTAGGGAAAGTGATCTGACAACTTCATTACCTACTTCTACTCGAAAGGCTCACTCTTGCTCTCTCTCACACACACACTTCCCCCAGGAATTTACCAACAGGATTTGTTTGTAAAGTCACACAAGGTGTGGAGGTGAAGCCAGCACACTGCACAGCCCCTTTTAGGATGTGCTGATGCAGAGACATTTGCAATGTCTTGTGTAATCAAGTGACAGCCTGTGCAGAAACACAGCTGCTATGAGGGTCCCTCAGGGGCTAAATCTTTCATACTCCTGCGTCTCCAGGTTACAGTGACAGAAGGAAAGGCCTGGCAGTCCTATCATGCCACCACCAGTAGCTCTTGATAAAACCTTATGTTATCAGCTCTCAGAGATGAGGCAGCAGCAAAGAAAAGCCCTTGTGGAAGACTTCAGATTTTTAAAAACTACTACAAAAAAACTACATCCTTTATAGCTTCAGTACTCAATTCTGAAAGAATGTGGTAAAAGCAGGGTTTCCCATGATCAACAGTTTGGGTAGATTTTGAAAATGAAAACTTTTCCGATAGCTGGCTCCACTCTGCTTCTGAAATGACCACCTGCCTCTTTAGGATCTGGTGGCTCAATAAGGGGCTTCTGCAGAACAAAGAAAACCTTCCAGTGACAAAATGCTACCCTGATTAAAGACCACCAAGAAATGAAACTGGCTTCCAGCTTGACAGAGATCCTCACTGCAAAAACCAAAATTACATGCTCCAGTGATTTATTCCCAACCCATCTCTGGGGATCGCACCCCTCCACTCACACACCAGCAAGTGTTCCTGAGCAGGCCACAAGTTAGTGACGGGTTATGTTACACAGTGAAGTACAAGACCTTTTGTTTCTTTCCTTATAATCTTCCTACTTTGGGATGATACAAACCCCTGTGCGTCTTTAATTCACAGACAGCTTGTAACACACAATGAGAAGCAGAGCCTTGCTCTCAAATCCCTACTGCACTGGCCAAAGGCATCAGGCACTTCCAGAGCTCTCAGGGCCCAGCACACACCTCAGCATCTGCAGCACGAATCTGCAGTGCCCCTGGATGTCTCCATGCAAGAGGGGGTCACTAGAGGGGTTTGTGATCCAATTCCAGACTAGAGTTGGAGCTGAGCATTAAAACTCTCTGCTGGAGCCAGCTCTGGCCACTCACCTGGGTGTGACAAATGGAATGACCTCGATCTCACCCTGCAGCAAGCTCCTGTCTGGAACAAATTAGGCAGGTTAAGAAGCTAAAGAGATGGCACCACACAGATTAAGCAAGCAGACAGACATTGGGAGAATGTCTCCAGTCTCCTTTATTTTCATTTAGAGAAAAGTATGAATATTAATCAGCAGAATAAAAGGAAAATATTTCAAGTATTTCTTAGTCAAAAACACAAGGTTATAGTCGGCCCTTCTGGCACAGCTGAGCTGACTTCCTCTTTAGAGCCCTGGTACTGCATTGCATTTTGGGCCAGCTCAGGGATGTTCCTTGAACCTGAAGTCCAAGGGCCAGTTTGTGCCTGGTACCTCCTGTTCTCAGATTTGACAAGCACGTTTCTACATTCTGTCATTACCTCAGCAGCACAGACCAACCCTCTGTAAGACTGAGGGTCAAATGAAATGATGAGACCAAGGAGGGTGAAAACAGAAGGAACAGATACACACGCAGGAAGTATCCACAAAGTGCTGTTGCCACAAAAAGAAGGCACTTGAGTTCATTTACTCTGCATTGTTGATTCTTCATCGAGACTTTAGAAAAAGAATAATTAAACCTGGGTTCTTATGGCCTTTTTTGTCTGATTTGTTATTTAGTAAATTCTCATTCCTTTCAAGAAAGGAGGAATTTGCAAGAAGTCATCAAGGTCAGACAAGACTCTGTCAGGGAAAAAGAGACCAGCACTTCCCAGCCAGCCTGATTTCTTTGGAAATCGAGGAGCACACACAGAGAGGATTCCAGGTGCCCCTGTACAGCCAGTGACCTCTGGAAAGGCAGTGAAAGCAAAGCCTCCCACATGGAGAAGTCATTGCTTTGGCTTTGGCTCCTGCTGCTGCTGCACACAGGGGCTTGCTGGGACTGCCAAGAGAAGTCAGATGAACAAGAAGCTGTGAACAGAAGGGCAGGAACAAGTGTCCAGCTGGCGAATTCTCCTCCAGGTTCCCTTACATCGATGGTTCCCCACCGCCTGCCAGTGCAACAGCTGATTCCTGAAACACAGTCATTACAGGGAGAAGGTGCGAGAAAATGAGCTGCACCTCCACTGCAGGGCAGTCACCACGAGGTACAACAGGGCTTCAATCACCTAGGAAATCCCATTTGGTCTGATAACATCTATTTTCACTTCATGGGCCCAATTCCGCCCCTCTACCACTGTAAAGCAGCAGCAGCCACAGTGAGGCCCACAGGTTGTACCAGTGTGAAGTAAAGCCTAACACTGACAGGAACAGACGTTTTTCTGTAGCACTGTGCCCCTTCCCAGATTTTACCATTCAGTGGTTTAAGGTAATTCCTCACATCAGGATCTTCCAGCCCTGACCTTTGGAGAAGCACAGCTACCACAACTGGATCAACTCTTGTCCTATGCAGAGAGCTGCCCACAGATAGCCCAAAGACCCCTAATTTCTGCTTGGTTTAAAGTTCTGTGGAAACTGGAATTATTGCTCTGCTCCAGATATGCCTGCCCTTGGCTTAATGAGGTGTCATGCTTGAGAGCATGCTTGAGTTCCTAAGCCAGCTACCACTCACCAGAAGTACTCATAGAGGGTCACCTGTAGAAACAAAATCCCCAGTGCTAAGAAATCAGAAATAGAATTGGCTTTAAATGACACTTGACAGGACTGTTAACCTTAGAAGTAAGGCTGGAGTGTCTTTACACTCCACAACTGTGCCACCCTAAAGTGACTGAGATTTAGCAGACTTCGTGCAGGTACTCCCACATGCAGTCCTGGCTCTGCCCCTGATTCATTACATGAGCTTCACCATGTCATTTCAGTTCTGCAAGAAACTCATGGTATACAACAAAGAGCAGTTAATATACGTAGAGTGCTCCAGAGAGCTGCATGCAGTGCACTGTGACCCTGAAACAAGCAGATCAAGAGAGAAGAATGAAACATTCAACACGAAAACAAGAGCTAAAACTCTTACTGTTGGCTGCCGGTGCCATCGCCGTAGCAATGCTGCCTGGGGGCGTGCAGAGCCGGGTGCTGACACTCCACGCAGACGGTGTGGCCCTCCCTGAGGTACTGCATCCAGCGAGTGTACGAGTGGTGGCTGTGCAGGCAGCCCGGCGTGATGGCCACCAGCTGGAACTCCACACAGTACCTGCCAACCAAACAACGGCGGGTCAGCTCAAAAACCAGGGGAGGCCCTGCACGGGGTGCCAGAGCCACACTCATCTGTGAGACCACAGATCACTAATTAAGAAAAACCAAGCCTAACCAAAAAAAACCCTATCCAAGGTCATTAAAAGCACAACATGTGGTGTACCTGCATTTTGACAAGGTTAAATAGGGAATAAACTATTCTGCTGATGCTTTCAGCTAACATATAAAAATATCAGGTATGACTGGCATCTGTTTTTACCAAGAGGGACACAGACTGGTCAAGCATTTGACTAATCTAATTCCAAGTCTGGTATCCACTTGCTGAGCCACACTTCCTCTATCATCTCCTCTCAGTTACTTAGAATGGGTTTCATAGAGCAGGCTGTGACAGGAGCTAAGATTTGGTCTGTAAAGGTTCTCCTTGTGATGATCTCCCTCCTGCAACTAGAGAGACTGCGGGTGGAGTATGGCTGAGTCCCTGAGCTGAGCCTTCAACTTACCCTGCCCTTTCATTGCCATCAGCTGCAGCTCTTTTCTTCCTCGCTTTTCCAAACCCTCCCGTAGTTATTAATGCCGGGACTGTGTACACCAAAGAGAAAGGGTACAGAGCGTCAGTTGCAATGCTGCTCTAAGGCTCTTTATGTCTGCAAAACAGAAAAGATGGGCTTTTAATGTCATAGGGTTTTATCTTTAGCAGGCAACAAAAACAATTCTAAGTTTGTATTTTCATATTATCCATCACTGTCAACCATTCCACTGACAAGAGAATCTGTATAGCTGCTAGATTTTTGCCTGAGCAGAGTAAGCCTACTTATAGGAACACCCAAAGACGGGGGAGGCAACATTCGCTTAATGCCAGCTCTCAACAGGTTTGAAGAAGTCACTTGCAGCTGTAATCCAGACTGGACAGATTTTCACCCCAAAATACCAACCAAAATGACAAGCAACTCTTCTAAAAGGATCAGTAAAGGCGTTCCATGAAAACCTGATTTGACCAAAGTAAACCCAGGTTTTTTCTCCAGAAACTATCTGGAGGTCTCCCTTGCCTGCATTCTGCTCCAGTGCAGAGAAGGCAAATCTCAGCCTTGAGAGGTATTGCTTCTTTGTGATATTTCGCAGATAACTGATAAAATAAAAAAATACATCTATATAAATGAAAAAAACAGTGTTCAACACTCACTTACAGAAGTTTTAAACAGACATAAATCTGCCAATCTTACCAAAATTTCCAGAGATTTACACTTGTATAAGTGAGAGCACAGCAGACCTGTAACATCTCACTTTTGAGACACAGTGGATGACAGCAAATGGCAGGCAACACTTTCAACACTGTCCTGGGAAGGATGTGTCTAAGCCCCTGTGTGAAGAGCTCAGTTCTCAATTAGCCAAGGCAGGCCCATGGCAAACATACCAGTGTCTAAAAACAATTCTTCAAACAGTAAAAATCAGCTCTGCTGACTCAAACCAGAGTCTTCCCCACAACTACCCATACACTTTCAGTGGACTTACTCAGGGACTGTTGGCACTCTGTTCCTTGCCGAGTCCAGTACTCTACACAGCCAGCCCTCTCCTCCAGAGCAGGACATGCTTCTCCCCCATTCCTGGGCTCCTGGATGATGTGCCTCGTCCGGACACGATAGGTTGTCTTACAAGGCTCTGCACAGCCACTCCAGGCACTCCACTGAGATACAACACAGGGGATAACTGGAAGAGCAACAAATGGGGATGTGGAAGGTTAGGGGAATGATGCCAGTGAAATGCCTGCTCCAGAAATAACACTTTTTGACATAGCTCAGTACAACCTTCCTGATTTCAGACATGTCCCATAGTTGGGCAGTTCTCAGTAGTTCTCCTCCAAGCTCCTTCGCCTTCCCCACAAGCCGCGCTGAGCCCGGCGGTGCCCGGACACGCGGCCGGAGCCCGAGGCGAGCAGGGGGCCGGTCCGCTCGAGGGCAGCGGGGCCGCTGCGGCCGGGAGCGGCTGCGGCCCCGGCCTCAGTCCCTCACCTGGGCAGGCCTGGGCGTAGTCGTGGCAGCAGTCGAGGGTGCGAGCGCACGCCTGGTCGCAGTAGCAGGGCCCGGTGGAGCCGTCGGGCCGGCGGCCGTTGCTCAGGCAGGCGGGGTCGCGNGGCCGCTTCCCCGGGACCGCGGTGTCAGCGCGTCCCCAGTCCGGGCAGAGCCCGCCGCGCCCGGTGTGCCGGGCTGTGCCGGGGCTGTGCCGGGGCTGTGCCGGGCCGTGCCCAGTGCCGAGCCGCAGCCCTGAGGCGGCAGGTGCTGCTCATACCAGTACCCTCATCTCCTGCCGCACTCTGTGGCATCTCACGCTGGCCGCGCTCCCGACAGTCCCTTTCTACGGACTCATCAAACCAAAAACTCTTCAGTCCTTGCTGATGGCATTTACCCACCAGATCATCGAAGGATTATCATCAAAAATAGATGATAAAGGAGACTAATTTTTTGCCGGATTTGACTCCAGCATACCTCAGGAGCCATTAAAAAACAGAAAGTACTTCATTGCCAGGAAGCGGCTCCTAAGGATCAAGATCCAGCTGGCTATGCTGCCTCTCTACAGAATTACCCTGAGTTTTCTTAATTCGAAATGCAAGAAGTTTAGAGAGATTACAGCCACTTCTGTGAATTATTTAGCTATTCAGTACAAAGCAAAAGGCTTTAATGTAACTTTTTAATCAAAGAGGCTTGCTCTAAAATATTGATTACAACAGATGTTATACCTTGCTGAACACTGAATTGGGATTTATAAAACCCACCCCCGATTTTCTTTTGCAAGTGATTATGCTATTGTACTAAGACTGGGTATGGACAGAGTGTTCCCATTTCAGGGAAACTGCAGCAAAGATGTTTCTAGAAAAAATGAAAATAACATTATGGACAGGTTAACACCTTCAGCATGTACAATTCTGGAGGCATGGGCACAGAGGAGACCTGGCACTGCATCATTGGGCATAACATGGTAAAATGTTCCAAAGAGATAAGAAATAAAAAGAACTTCAGCTTCTTTGTCTATCACTAGATGTCGGCAGCAAAGAACAGGCATCTCATTTTCTTGGCAGTGGTCAGATATTGTCACCTTGGAAATTGCACGTGTAACAAATCCTTCAGTGACCAAGAGGCATGAAGGCTGGGAGAGGAAAGAAGAGCACTAGAAATCAGTAGCTATGGGGTCTAGGAAGTAGGAATTGAAATATACAGGTGTTAATTTCTGCCTCTGCCAATGAGTCACTTACTGTGTGACCTCGAGTAAGTCATTTAACCAACGCATGTCTCATTCTTGATCTAGAACAGGAAGGACATTCAAAAGGAGATTGCATTTCCCAGCTAATTAGTTCACACAAACCAGAGGCGGGTGTGGCTCTTGCGCAATTCCCTGAGGGGCAGTGACAGAGCACATTTCCCCGGTCCAGCACTCATGCTGCCGTGCTCCACATCCCCCACTAACAACTGAGGCAGGAGGAACACCTTTCCATTATTCTCAGATACACAGACTGAATGAAAATTAGCTTCAGAAAGCTATGGGCCAGCCCCTGGATTTAGTATTTGCTTCAAGACTGAGGAAGTCAACCTTATTCTGAGCACTAGAGGGAAGATTTTAAGCTGACCCAGTCACAGCATTCAGAACTGACCAGACCAAGCGACACAGACAAGTATAAACAATCCAGTGGACATTTTCCCAAATGTAACACTAAAGAAATCAGGCAGATTCTCAGGATTACACAAATAGAAAGGGTCCTGAACCGGTTTCTATTTCCAAGACATTTTGTTGTACTCCACCACTGCAAGGGATCTGCCGAAAAGCATGAAAGAGTCCATACTCTAGAAGTTATAGCTGCAGAACATTCGTTAAAAACACTGGATGCTGTAGGAGACAGAAATGCTCTGCTTCAAAACAAAGTTTTCCTCTTACTGCCTGGAGCAGTCTGAGGGTCCCAAAATCTGGATCTTCTTTGGGGGGGTCACAAGTTGCGCTTTGCTGGCTGTCCATGGTAATGTCCAGCCTGTCAACAGAGCTGATGTGTCAGATAATGAACAGAGATGGAAGCAGAGGAAATAACACAGCAAGTAGAAGCAGCAATGAGTAACGGACTGTGCTTTGCTATAAGCTAATGCAGCAGCTAACACATGGGTCTAAAAAGAATATCATAATCACCATGCAGTCAAAATATGCCTGGGTCTTTGGGAATACAAATGTTAACTCTCCCTGTGTATGAAAATTTCTATTAAAAGCAACATCAGACAGAGAAATAATCTGAGCTATTTTCCTCTCAAATGCTCATGGCACCAAGAAACAGGTCTGTTTGAGAAAAGTAAACACTTGCTTAAACATACCAGCCCAGTGAGTGACTCCAGGTTTCAGTTTAGAAAGTTACACAAGTACCTACAGCAAGGTCTGTTTCTGCTACAGCTGATGGAACTGAGGGCTCGGCCTGGCCGCTGCCCTGCAGAGCCCCCCAAGGCACAGCACGGAGCACGGGCATGCCAGGGTTCTGTGCTGAGGCCGCCAGGAGCTGCAAGGGAGCTCCCTGTGCAGAGGAAGAGCTGCAAGTCAGCCTTTGTCCAGAACACACTTCCCGACCTCCATCTCCTCATTCAAATCACTCAGCAGACAAACTCAGGAGCTGGCCAGGGCCAGCAAAAGTCAGGCTGCTTTAAATTCAGAGTTAAACCCCCTCATCCCCACCTCTTATCAAAGCACTGCAAAAAGAGGTTTTTCAAATGGGGTTGTCTGCCCCCCATGCCTGCTACAGCCCAAGCACTGTGTGATGGTTCCCGGTGCCCCGGGAGGCTCTGTCACGGCTGCTCTGGGGACACTGCAGCCGCTTTCGGGGGTTCCGTGCGCACCGCGGGCTGGGCCGGGCCGGCGCGGCCGTGAGGCGCGGCCGTGAGGGGCGGCCGTGAGGGGCGGCCGTGAGGGGCGGTCGCGGCCGCACAGCGCCCCCTGCCGGCCGGGCCCAGCGCCCCCCGCGGGGCCGCAGGTCCCCAAAGCCGGCCCCGAGGTCCCCAAACCCCGACCCCGAGGTCCCCAAACCCCGACCCCGAGGTCCCCAAACCCCGACCCTGAGGTATCCAAACCTGGCCCTGAGGTCCCCAAACCCAGCCCTCAGGTCCCCACGCCCTCCCTCCAGCAGTCAGGGATTGCTGGAATTAGTAACCTGCCAAGTTTCAAATTTCATCCTGATGCATGCGTGCAATAGCAGCAGTCTGAAACGTGCCCTGAGCACCTGCTCTTGCAGAGGTACTAAAACATGCCAAGAACATGTTTCAGCTGCATCTGTCCCTCCAGCTCCCACTGGACAAGCACCCTCCTCCCTACAGAATGTTTGCTGGTAGGTCTGCTCGTTACTTTAATCAAAGTAATTATACTACGAGCAGCTCTGGTCCCTAATAAATACATAGTTTCAAGAGATCATGCTGCTAACAATTGAATGAGAAAAATCTCTACTCAATTTAATTGAAGACTGCTCTGAATGCTGAATAGTAGCCGATCTTCCATCATTGCTGTTTCCTAATAAGCACACATGTCAAAGGCCAATATCAGTTTAGACACCAAAAAAATCCCATCCCAGAACAACTGAAGCTGTTACTTGTACTGAGGGACAGCCCTTGTCCAGAGGCTGAGCACAGACTGCAGCTCCCCAGGCCTTCAGCACGGCCGGCCCTGGTGACACCTGCAGCACAGCAGCAGCCACCAGCCTCAGCCAAGCACTTCTGCTCCAGGGTTTGTGGAGCTCTGCTGCCCTGAGATCACAACTCTTCTCTTGGCTTGAGGCAGCAGGCAGCTCCATCGTCACTCACAGCAGCACTGTTGCTGTCCTCTTAAACTCCCCAAACAATTGGGAGATCCAGGAATGAGCTGTTAAACGTGGGTCAAGAGAATTTTAGTCACCAGCTGAATTTACGGAGTACTCAGATTTTATTGAAAACAGGCTCTGAACAGTACAGAAACACACTGTGCTGCAGCATCCCAGACACCCCTTGCCCTCTTCACTGGCTGCCAGGGATACACCACTAAGGCTTTCTGGATGGCAGGGGAAGCCCCGACTCCTTCCCTTACACACAAGGACATCCTTGCCTTTAATGACTCTGGCAGGATAGCATGAGCTGCCAGGCAGGGAATGCAGCCCCTGCAGCCAAAAGCATTAAACACACAGCAAGTTCCAGAATCCATTCCAGTTACATGCCTTGTACCCAGGGGACAATAATGTAACACCCTCCATCTAACTTGGCAGGACACAAATTCATCACTCCTGACAGCTCTGAGGAAAGGCCAGAGCTGTCGCAGGGTGATGTGAATGCTGTGGCTTGGATGAGGATCCCAGGCAGCAGCATGGGAGCAGCAGAACCATCCATCTTCTTTAGCAGAACACTGAAACCCCAGCAGGGCCCAGGACAACTTCTTCGAAGTCTCAACCTGTCAAGAGAACAGCCAACACTTTGTCTATCCACTCTACCACAAACAGCAAATACACAGCTTTCAAATCACCCCAGCCCCCATAAAAACCACCATTAGACAAGGGCTGCTCTGCAAAGAGCAGAAGCTTCCTCCCTGCTGAACAGCATGAACTCAAACTGCACTGTGGGAGCTCTTGGAGCAGGACGTGCCATCAGCCTGGGGGATCCAACAGAGCACAGAGTGCCAGAGACACATTCAGTCAGCTCAACCAGCTGCACCATTTGAACTGAGCACTTGTGTCCTATTGCATCCAGGAGCACAGAGGGCACAATCCTGCTCTTCAGAGACTTCAGCCTCCCTGGAGACAAAGCAGCTGCACCTGAACAGCAACATGAGGCTGGAAATGGATGAGCCAGTGGCAACAGCTGTTTATCTGTTTAAGTCCTGTTAAACACATTTTCTAAAGAATTAATGAAATGCTAACCAGACAGGCAGGTTTTCAGATGTCACACATGTATCTTTTAAGTAACAAAAAGAACACCAAAAGCAATCCCTCTTTTGCAAACAGACACACTGCTGAAAGCATGACTTTCATCCACTTCTCAAGATGTTGAGAACCTCCCATTCAGAGGAGGAGGGGGAAATCCAAAAACACTATGAAGAGCAAAAGCTCCCAGACTCTGCGGGAAGTACCTCGTTTTAGCGCTGCTTAAATGTGGCAAGACAAAAACATTACAGTTATGCCAATAAAGTTGAATCGAAACCTTTCAGACCTCTCTGCCACTAATTTGAGGTCTTTTGAAAGAACAGGAATACTCCCCTGCAGGAAGCTGGAGTATTTCAACAAGGGTATTCAGGTTTTAGCACTTACAAGGGCCCCTTCTGCAATACTCGTTGCCACTCTGCCAAATCTCCAGGGACATTACCTTGTCAAGGCACTGCAGAAGCAACTTCTTTGGAGAATGGTGTTCTTTCCCTTTTTCTTGAATAAAGCCAGTGAACATAGGTGAATCAAAGTCCTACCATTCTCCCCTGACAAAGGGACACACGTGGTGGAGCAAACCAGACCAACTGTCCTCGTCACACACTTCTGTCAGCTGCAGCTTAACTTCGGGCCTCCCCAAGGCTTGACCCACCACTTCTGCCATCACAGTGCCCTGGGGGTAAAACCAAAGGGAACCGTCAGCACCAGGCCCCTGATTCCAGTATTTTGGACATTTGGTAACATCAGGGTGTGGGACACAGCATCACTTCCCTGCTGGTGCATCAGACACGATCTGGCTTGAAAAGCAAGAAATCAACACTGTCGCTCTGATGGGGAAAAAATTTAGTCATCACTTACACCAGCAAGTCCCTAGGAGCTGGAGCTGTGGCTGCACACCCACGGCAGCTGTGCCACACTCCCACATGCCCTGGCAGAGCCACAAGCATCATGAGCTAATAGCAGAGGAAGTGGCAGAGCCGTGCCCACATTTGCAATCCCTTCCCACTCCCTTAACCTGGCCAGCAAGGGTCAGGGCAGAAAAGCCCTGCCAGCAGCACCTCCCACAGGGACACACTTCAGCCGGGATGGCTCCTGTTCCTTACTGGGGCAGCTGCTCAGGGCAGCCCATCACCCACATCTCCGTGCACAGTGCCCCTGAAAGGAGCCCTCTGACCACAACGCAGCAGGGAAGCACACAGGACAGAGCTGTGAGCCACCACGCTGTTCCAGCTCAGCACACAGGGGCAGCTTGCAGCTTCCTTGGCATGCTGGTTGCTATTCACTTTGGACATGATGGAACAGGAGGCCCAAAGGACCTCAACGCAATGCTTCTGCAGGAGGAAAATCCCTGCTCTCTCACTTCTACAACACTTAAGCTAACACTAAGCAGTCTGGTCTCCAGGGATAAACCGGAAGCAACTCCCTTGCAGAGTATTTCCTCCCCTTTTCTTTTTTTGCTCCTCCCTTCTCCTTTTAAAATTTAATTTACACATGTGATTCACACTTACTTTAAAGACTTACCATTATTTGCTAGAGGTTCAGGCACAATGGAGCAAACCAGACAACTGCTCACATCACACACTTCTTCAGCTGCAGCTTTAACTTCGGGTCTCCCCAAGGCTCAGCCCCCTACTCCTGCCATCACAGTGCCCTGGGGGTAAAACCAAAGGGAACCGTCAGCACCAGGCCCCTGATTCCAGTATTTTGGACATTTGGTAACATCAGGGTGTGGGACACAGCATCACTTCCCTGCTGGTGCATCAGACACGATCTGGCTTGAAAAGCAAGAAATCAACACTGTCGCTCTGATGGGGAAAAAATTTAGTCATCACTTACACCAGCAAGTCCCTAGGAGCTGGAGCTGTGGCTGCACACCCACGGCAGCTGTGCCACACTCCCACATGCCCTGGCAGAGCCATAGGCAATAAGGGAGTTCATGAAAATCCTTCCCCCAAAATAGGTGGCTGGTTGGCATGCTCCACAGGTACACAGGACAGGGAAATATTCCCAAAAAAACATGCGGGTTCCAGAGCAGAGCTCAAGATAGGCAAGACACTTAAAAGAGGCGTCAGGCAGAGATTAACAGATGATTTTTGCCTTTCGCAGCCCCAGGCGGGGTGCCCATGTGAGGCTCCCGTTCCCCGCTGGCAGGCAGCGTGCTGCCCGAGCCCACGAGCACCGGGACAGCCCCGGGAGGGACCCACACCGGGCACCTCTCCAGCGACACCACCCCGGCAATGCGCAGCCCAAGCAACTCAGTAACTCCTTTGAAACAGCAAATATAAATGCGTGTGGGTTTAGCTCAGGACGGAACAGTTACTCTGCAGACTTACCGCCGGGCCCTGGCAGGGGCTCGGGCCTGCCGGCGCACGCCGCCCAAGCGCCCTCATGGCCGGCCTGGCTCCGGGCACGGGGCTCTCGCAGGCGCCTCGGGCTGCGCCGCGCCCTACGGGGAAACAAAGGACAGTGAGCACCGGGGGCGGCGGACACTCAGCACCGGCCCGCGGCCGCTGCGCTGGTGCATCAGACACGACCTGGCTTGGACAGAGCTGGTCAACACTGTCGCTCTGACGGGGAAAGAGTCATCACCTCTACCAGCGAATGCCTGGTCCGGGGAGCTCCGTGTGCCCTTCCCGGGAAGAGCGGCCGGAGCCCGGCGAGGCGCCCTTGGGGATGAGCCCCGAGACCGAGCGGGAGCGCGGCCATCACGGGCGCGGGGGAAGCCTCAGCGGCCGGGCGGGCACGGAGACGCCCCTGGCCGCCCGCAGAGGCCCGGCCGCCCCCCCCGGGAAGGGGCAGAAGGGAACCCCGGACCCCC
>VYXC01007356.1:383530-415415 GCA_013397175.1 Platysteira castanea | reverse complement strand
AGGGGGAAGGGGAAGGGGGCGCGGCGGGGCCGCCATTTCGCGGTGCCGCATGGCGAGGCCCGGCTGCGCTGCGCGCGGTGAAGGCGGCCGGGGGCGAGCAGCGGAACCCGGGGTAACCGTACGTCTGGTATTCTTTACCGGGATGGGCGAGCGTGGCTTTGGACACTTAATTTTCTCTTACAAAATGATAATTTTTAAAACCAGTTCAGACACGTTCAGTGACTTTTCCAAAGGCACGAGCAGCTGCAGCTCCATCAGGCCCGCGATCCCAGAGACCAGAGCAGCCCTCGCGCTCTGTTCGGTGCTGCCCGCGCAGCCCCGGCCCGGCTGCTGCTGCTGCGCCGGAGCTCGGCTCGGGTTGTGTCGCGGGGGGCCCCTGCCCCTCTCTGGGGTACACATCAGCGACAGGGACTTGGCTTTTAGGTGCTTTAGACAGGTAAACTATGTTGCCTTAAATAGTTTGCCACTGAGTAACGTAAGGAACGGAATAGAGAGCAAAGGATATGTCTTGAATGAAAACAGCCCAGTTTGTAACCCAAGCACTGCCGTGGATGGTGATTTTTGTAGCTAAAAATTCACCTTGCAAACGGGGTGTGAATTCAGTAATCCGGCTCCAGTGGAGACCTGCCGCATGACAGCGCAGAGTACACGTGGAAGGCGTTCCCGGAGCCCCGCACTCAGCGTGTGCATCCCGGAGCTGCCTCCGCTCCCTCCCTCCCGGCTCCGGCCGGGGAGGGCAGGAACTCCTGACTGGAATAACACCAGAGATGGGGCTGAACTGGAGTCACGCAGGGGCCCAGGCAGGGGCAGAACAAAGCCAGAAGCCTTTACATCAGCTGGGACTAAACACAGGAGATGAACAGCTGTGTCCTGCAGGAAGCAGCTCTGGTCCAGACTAGCTCAGAATCGTGTCATGGCTCCAGGCTTTGTTTTTTCTGTTTGTAAAATACACACGGGTTCTAGCCAGACACCAGGCACAGCCACTTGGTCGCTCGTTCCAAGGTGTGAGAAGAGTCCTCAGTGTGTGACTGGGCCTGCCAGCGCTTCACAAACCAGACACCACCTCGGTACCACGTCCTGACCGAGCTGAGTGGGACCCGAGCGCATTCTCTGGGACCAGTGGAAGTCAGCGTGCATGCTTGAAATGGCACCTGGAAAAGGTGCATGCAGGAAAAGGCACCTGGTCAATTTGTTGGCTGGTTCCCAAACAGAGCCAGGCTCTGCAAATGTGGCTGGGGCAGCCACAGGAGGTGTTTTAGATGCTCTGAAAGATAAGTGTGCCTTTTTTTATTGTCTTCTTGTCCACACATCCTGCAGGGACATAAATGGGCCTTACAGGATGTCAGGCAGAAACTGCTTAATTCAGCTCCTGTTAAAATGCTTTTTCCAAATTAAGTGTGTTTGTAGGCAACTAATTTTTGAAAGCAGCTTATCAAACAGGACTTGTGGAATAAATCTCAATGTTGTTAATCCAAGTTCCAGAACACTAAAAGATGAAAAGACAATCAAAGGAAGGACATTTTAAGAGGATTACAGGGAAAACTAATCTTGTTACACTGCAAACCCCTGTCACATGCACAACACAAAAGGAACTGTAAACATGATTTGTGTTGCCCAGCTTGGCAAGGAGGGGAAAGTGGGGAGGTCTGAGATAGTCAACAGCTGCAGCAGAACTCAGTATTAAATTTATTCGATTTTATGTTTGGGTTTTATTCTCCTTGGCAAAACCAAATGGAAAATGTCTTTAGCTAAATGAGTTCTTCAGCTCAGCCAGGCTCTTTAACTCAGGAAGTTCCTCAAGAGGCAGCAAAAGTCTCTCCAGTCCCAGTTCTCCTCCTTGTTTCCGTGCAGTGGGAGCTCTGGTGCCCCACAGCCCCTCCCGGGGCATCAGGGGACACTCCCATGCCCCTGCCCAGCCTCACAGGCGTGCCCAGGGTGAGGGTAAATGGCTAAAAGTCACGTTTTGTTTTTTTTAAAGTACCACAGCCCTGGAAGAATGTATGTGTATTCTCTGCCAGCCCTCTCGGCGACTCTGTCAGCGTCTCCTGTGTGCCAGCACACGAGTGCCAGCACAGAATCATTCTTTTCTCTGGGCAGGGGAGACTTGGGAAAAGATGAAATATTCCTGAATTGCTAAACAAGGCCTTGTTAGATTAAATGTTTCATGTGCCATCCTCTAGTTGCTACATTGTTTTGTTCAGGGTTCTTTTAAAAGCAGAACTGAACATTAAGAAATTCAAACTTTAGTTGGGATACAACCTCTGCTTTCCTGACGTAATAATCTAAACTAAAAAATCAGCACCAGATTCCTAGAATATTCTTAACTTTTCTAATACAGATTGTGATTGTCTAGCAAATAGACTTTATTAAAAAAAAAAAAAAAAGTTGGCAATAAGAAAGCCATGAAAAGATCTCCCTAAACTGTTGGGTCAGCATCTTCACTGTGATAGTCAAAATAAAACACACTGATGGGGATTGGAAAAAAGGGTTCATGAGCTTCTGCCAATCACACACACTGTTCTTTTAGAATAGGAAAAATCCCAAACACAGAATTCACAGAATGGATTACTGCCCTGGCTCCAGGCTGCTTCCCATTCAGCTCTCCTACAGAGCCTTTCACAAGAGCTAAAAGGTGTGTTTTAGCTATCTCGCAGGGCAACATTCCCCAAAACTTTGGCACAAATTCTTTAAGATCTTCATCCTGAAACCAAGACTGGTGGATCACAAAGTCGTATTTCTTCCTGGGGGAGTCAGGCCTTCAGGCACTGAAACCAGGAGTGGAAGCTGGTGAGCCCAGCCCTCGCTGCTCTGCCCTGTGTGCAGAATGACTGCCAGGTCAAAAGGCTGGGGCAGAAAGGGGCTCAGTTCTGGAGAAACAAGAACAGCATCTCAGCTGTGTCTCCTGCCTTGGCTGCATCAGGCACAGAGGACACGACAGGAAAAGCAAGGGCTGTGGTGCTCAGGCAAAGCCCCACCATGCAGAGCTCACTCAGCTCACCCAGAACCCACTCGGTGCCACCGAGTCTCCAGGAGGCTGTGACTGCAGCAGGGCTGGCAGAGGAGACACTTCTCTGACACAGCCCAGGGGGGATCAGGGTGTTGTACAGCACTCAACAGCTTCCTGGGGCAAAGTGCCCTAATCCAGGTGCCTGTAAAACACAGCATTGACCTCAAGTGACTGCTGCAGAACAGTCCCAAAGAGCAGGCTCTAGTCCCAGCCAAGGAGAAAACTCAACAGCAGCAGATGGAGGTAGGGAGAACCTGGGCCCACGGCTGTCTGTGCTCCCTGCTTTCCAATAGGAATTGTTTAGGAAGGAGTTTCTGAGTTGGAAAAATTTGCAATACAAAGCCTCAGCCTAGCAAGTTTCTTTTAATTTTTAAATGTACAGCATTTTAGTTCTACAAATGTAAAAAAAATTAAAAACAAAAAACCTTTACAATGTTTGGGATTTTTTTGCTTATAATGATCACACCCAACGTGATTCAATGCAATCTGGTCTGCAGTTCCTGTGGCCCGATTGCTTTGGATGATGCAGATGAAATGGCCAAGACATTTAGCTGAGGCAGCAGCTGCAGGAACTGCTCTCTGTGGCAGGAGCTCCTGCAGGTGCTGCACTCGGGTGCAGGAACTGCTCCTGCAGCTCACAGGGAAGGGAACCCTGGCCGTAGCTGCCACTGGAACGAGACCCTGGCACGGGTCAGCCACTGCTGGGGCCAGTGCTGGGCCAGGAGCGGGCTCTGGCTCCCAGCACTGCCCCAGCACTGCCGAGGCCAGGCAAGGCTGTGGCTCAAGTTACAAGCCAACAAGGAAACAGAGTTTAAGTCTCTACTTCAGAGAAGTCCCATCCACCGGCTGTGCCAGGTTCCTCGTTTAAGTTTCACTTAGAAAAGTTGCAGTTTGAGCTCCCATTAACACAGCTGCACTAACACTGCGGCACAAATAACAAACTGTACCCACGTTACTTTGCATTCCCTTGCCCTGCCAGGGCTGCTCACCCTGCACAGCACAGAACATAGAACATTCTCTATGCACTCAAGAACCACTGGAAGTTACTCCACAGCTTAATACACTGCCCGGACTAGAGCACAAGCATTACAAATCTATAAAAAAGCAGCCCCTGTGGTGGTGCACAAGAATAAATTAACCAAAAAAATTTAGTATTACCATTTATTGGTGACAAACACTACGTTTTACTTACATTCCATGGGGAGAAAAAATTCCAGCGTAAACAATGAACGGAAGCAGTACTGAACTGGCGCGGCTATCGTGCTGTACCTGGACCAATGCAAACCTCAGCGCGCACCGGCCGTGCGCAAGAACACAACATCAAAAGCAACACAGTTATAGATAAACATAGGTAATTTTTTTCAGCCCTACATGGAGATGTAATTAAACAGTATAAAGCACTCAAGGAAAATCAATCTGCAGTTTTATATGCACTACATTGAGATCATATCCTGTACTGGAGTGAGCTGTGAGCCACCGACACGCAGTCCCTAAAACACAGCTCAGAGATCACTGAAAGTCACGTTGCATTCAAGTTCCCCTCCCCTACACTCAAGAAAACCAGAAATTAACCAAAAATGATCAAACCAAGTTTAAAATTCCTAAAGTGTTTAAATTCATTCAACCATTGGATAATTAGGGTTGGTTTGCGAAAATATGGGGCTTTTTAAAATGGTGGGACACAGCCTGTTTCCAGTGAAACGCTGCTATTCCAATAAAACCAAAATAACCACATACAGGGATATGATCTTCCCAAGTTAGTTCACAGGTAACATGTCAGTCTCAGAAGACAAAGTTTCTAAACTGTGCTATGGTTCTAGATACAATTAAGAAACTTTTAAATGAAAAATTTATAGTGTCATTTCAATCAAAACAACATAATGAAACTAAAAATGTATCACTGTTTGAAGAAAAAGCAACAGTTATGATTTAGACACTACAGTAGGTTGTAGAGACTGTAGCACTCCAACAGTTAGGTTACATTAAGAGGAAGCATTTGATTTTCTCTGGTGCTTTCAGGTTTGGGTTCAGTCAAGAGCCTGTTTCAGGCAGTGCTGTCCAGTGTTTGTCCCAAAGGGTTTGCGCTCGCCGGTTTGAGGAGGGGGTCACTTTCCATTTCTTGCTTCACACATCTAAAATGATAAAACACCTGTTACTTAGGAGACAAAACTCTCTTTCCACGAAAAAGATGCTTTAAATTGGATACAAATAATTTGATGTGCATTTAACAATTTGTTACCAGGTAACTGCCCCAATTTTTAATCAATTAGCACTTTGTTAATCCCACCACTGTTAATTTGAGAACTTATTATCTCAATGAGAGGCTCAACCTTCTCTCCTCGCAAACCCAGCCAAGGGAATAATTTGCACTCTTTCCACGTTTCTGCTGAAAATGAGCTGTGACCCCTGCATATCCCTTTACCTGTGACACACAGGATTGCAGGAGAGAGCTGGGAGCAGCTGGAACCCGAGCCCCCTGCAGGGTCACTCTCCCTACAGAGGAACGGGAAGGGGCAGCTGAGTGAGGGAGCCAGAGCTGCTGGGGCAGGGCTGTGACACTGGGCTGGGGTCACACCACAGCCCCCACACTTCTCCCACTCGCTCCTGCTCCTGCTGTGCCTCTGACACACAAAGTACCAGGCTCATCCACCCACCCCGCTCTGGTCCTGCTGGAGGGCAAACAGCCCGTGGCATTTCAGCCTTTCCGGCAAATAAAACCCCTCACATGTTACTTGTCTAAAAACTCACATATGATTAATTTGCATTAGGGCAAGGGAAGTCGGTGGGAACCACTCACACAGACATTGGTCCATTTCCTGTCCTTGGCATCTCTGTGGTTTGTTGGTCCAACTCAGACAGCAACTTTAAAATATTCAGTGCAGCCTAAAGAGAAGAGAGAGCACTCAGCAATTCAGCCTCTGGCCAGTTCAGTAACTTAGTGAAAGCACTCACTTAACCCAACCAAATGTTCTTATTTTGGCAGTATTTTTTAAGAATTTTTTTAAGTTGCATAATTATGGTCGAAAATGCAAAGGTGTAAAATTTCACCTTGCTTCATTAAACAATTGGATGGTGCTGTGACTGGGGATTCTCACTGCACTTGTTTCAGCACGGGGGGAAAACTAACACACCAGACTAGAAACAGCAAGCAAAAAACACTAAATTAGTAACAGCTCAAACGGTGTGGAGCTTAAGACAAAGGACAGAAGAATAAACTGAACCAGAGTCCTTTTCCAAAAAAGAAAACAAGTTACACAAGAATCAAAAATACTTTAACAGGGTCAGTGTGACATGGCTCAGGCCAAGGTCAGTCACATCCCTTGAGAACTGACATTTT
Organism: Platysteira castanea; assembly: GCA_013397175.1. Taxonomy (NCBI): domain Eukaryota; kingdom Metazoa; phylum Chordata; class Aves; order Passeriformes; genus Platysteira; species Platysteira castanea. Next base: position 409,071 of record VYXC01007356.1, on the reverse strand, counting down.
TTTTCCACTTCATTCAGAACAACTGCAGGTGCAGCTTTGCAGCACTTCCCTGACTCTGGCACACGCCTTAGTGAGAGCTGAGCCCTGAACTGGGGAGGGGGCTCACAGTGGCCCCAGTCAGTGTTCAAGCTCTGAACCAGCTGCTCTTTCCCCTTCTCGCCCCTGTCCTGACCCCGGTGCTCAGTCTGACAGGAGCTCTGCACGGCAGAATGTAGAGATGGGCATGCAAATGTCCAAAGAAAGTGACAAAGAACAATGAAATCAGTATCAAATTACGTCCCTTGGAAAAGTACTGCAACAGGTTTTTTGTATAAAAATCAGCAAAATCAGGTTTTCCTAAGTGTATTGACATACTGCAAACAATTCCTTCAGGCTGCCACACTCAGGCCACCTCTGGAGCCCAAAGGAACAAGAACAATTCCTCTGAATGGGAGCAGACTGGGAACATCCTATTGCCTCCACATAAAGTCTTTTATAGCCAAAGTCCCCTGCAGGTTTCAGTATAGCAGGCTCACTCTTTCACAAAGAAATATTTCAGCCACTGGTAATAAAACATCTTCTTTACAAAGGGAGCTGAACAGATTTAGAGTGTCTCTTACTACCCAGTGCTGAACTGCATTTCCTCCACAGGGGATTCCACGCCCGCAGCCAGTCTGGGAACAGCAGCCCAAGTACCACAGTTCCCAGGGAAATCAGCCCATGCTGACTGAAGAAAATAAGCTGGGATGCTCCTATGGCTTATAAATTCTTTTTTGTGCATTTATTGTCATGGGCTCATGCAAATACTATCAAGATGAAGCAAATGTGCTTTTTGTAGACCTAAACTGTGAGCACACGTTCAGCATAGTAAGCATTATTTAGATTAGATTCTGATGTTATTAATCATTATTTCTGCAACCTGAGAAATATCAGACAAAAATTAGCCAGGGAACTGCACAACATCTAATTCTTTGCTCCCAGCAGTGATATAAAACCTTGGTCTCCCCTCAGGGAAGGCCCAGGAGCAGCATTTCAGCAATGTCCATCATACCATGTCGTGGCAAGACTCCACATCCTTTCCAATCCCATGGCTGATCAGCGGTGGCTGAGAGGAACAGTTTATAAGAGATACAAACTCGTTCTTGTTGTTTTTTGGAAAGTCTTTATATTCAACCTGAAGAAAAGAGAAGGATTTATTTATTTTCATTAAGGAAGTATATCACAACTGCTACAGATTATTTGCCCATATATGAAACTGAGCCTTTCTTCTCACCCTTCTCTCAGCCAGCAGAACCACTGTTTGAAGTTTAACCTCCCTTAAAATGTTTTTTAGTACCCACAAGAGCTTGGCAAGGCTCCTGAATGCAAGTGTCTACTTAATAACGATTGTTAGTGGAACCTTTATTCTGATCACTGCTGTCTGCATTTCAAATTTCTCTATTATGCTTTTTGATCCACTGAGCTCATCTGCCATATGAATATAGGAACTTAATGCAATTCTCACTAAAGGGACCAAAAAGAAGAAATGCAGAGCTTACAGCAAATGTTAACATATGACAGATTAGGGAAAGAACCTGATTTCACATCAGCCAAGTTCAAGTCCACACTGGCCTCCTACATCAGGACAATTTTCAGAAAATGCTTCTTTAATTTTGTTCTTCCAAGACCTCAGAGTAGCACTGAACTGGGGCTGAGAATGGGACAGAAATGCGCATTTGAAAATTAAATTTAAAAAGCTGTAAAATTTGGTAGGTGTCATAGGTAAAGTCAAACTGTGATATGAATTTCAGCAGGCTCAGAACTCATCTCTCGCCAGCAGAACTAAAAAGCTTTTGAACAAACAGAAGGTTGGACCAGCTTGGGTAGCTCTGGAAGAAGTCCTGCAAAGCTGGACATTTACCTGGATTCCTTGAACGTTGGAGAGATAGTCCAGCTGCTCGGAGGGCCGGGCCAGGGGCCCGTGGGGGACGTGGCCTGAGGAGTTGCTGCTCTTCAGGATGGTCTCGGCCGTGGGGGAGGTGCCCCCGTAGAGCAGCTCCCGCGCGATCATCGCCGTCACCGTGGCCTTGGCGGGGTTGGGAGCTGCCCGACTGAACTCTTTGGTGTGGTGTCCTTGGTTGGCTCCTACAGCCTGTGCAACCTCGGGGACCATGGGAAGAATTCCAGCAGGAAGCTGCTGATGGCTGAGATAAGGCATCCTAAACTCATCTTCTTTATTACCTGGGAGGAGAGAGGTGCACACTGAAGAGCTGCTGTTTGTGAGTCCTCCTGCAGGCATACACAGGCACCAAAAGTCACTTGGGAAAAAATAATTCCTTTCAAATTACTTTTGAAATACTAACAAATTTCGTAAGCTCAATCAGCCTTTGGACAGTCAGAGCTTCAGCATCACTGAGACAGAGTTTGTGTACTGAGTTCCTGACTCGGTGCAACGCCTGCTTCTGCCAAAGGGAGCCCCTTTACCTCCAGGAGCAGCTTCTCCAGGTCAGTCAAGCTCACAGACACCTCAGCTGCAACCACATTCTAGATATAGCTTTCGCTTTCAGAATTTTTTATTCCATCATTTAAACTGTAGAAGCAAATAATGAAACCACAGAATGGCCAGAGCCACCATTAAATGATGTAAAGAGAGTGACAGTCCACAAAGTTTAAACTGTATATTGTGAGAACAGCAGGTAGGAAAGGTAAAATGGAATATTAACACAGAGGCAGGAGTATTTACAGCAAATGTCCAGCCACAGCCAATTGATAGCAGTTTGCTGACATTATGGTATTAAGTTAGATCAAAGAGGGATAACAACAGCTTTTTAAGGGGGACTCACACAGAGCTATGGATGAAACTTACACAGGTGTGCTCAAGAAAGGTGAGGAAGACAGGGCCACCAAAACAAACCAAGGAGTCACTTTTATGGCAGAACAGATTAATGAAGTTCTGCAGGGCTGAGCTGTTTCAAGTCTAAGGATGAAAGCCACAACTTGTAGATGGAACAGGGATAGCAAAATCTGAATAGGAAGTCAGGAAGTTTACCTAAGATCTTATGGATGCAGTAAAATAGCACGAAAGTCCAAGTCAATCCCAACTTACTATAATTTAAACAGCAAAGTTATACTCAAACACAAAGTCCCTGAAGCATGCTCTCCAGAACAGCAATCTGTGGTGACAGACAAACATCCCATAATGATTCCTCCCACCAGGTGACATTCTGGAGAGCAGTGACTGTGTACATGGCCAGCTTTGGGGTGCTTTGGTTCCAGCCTGCCCCTGGGGTGTGACCCCCACAACTGCTGCCTGCCTGGAGCCAGTGCAGGCACAGCTCCTGCTCACAGCCACCAGAGACCAGGCACAGACAGAGCTGGCTCTGGACAAGGCCATTTCCTCCCTCTCCAGCTCTGACTTAGGCTGGGCAGTTAGTACTGACTGCCTTCCTCCTCCTCACCCCAGGAACAGGGGCCTCGGGAGGAATCAGCTCTTTGGGTTTGAACCAAACTTTTCCGAGGGCTCGACTGGGTTTGCAAGGCAGCAGCTGCAGAGCTCTGCTCCTCCTCGAGTGCTGAAGGCACTGCTGCAGGGCCTGGGAGCAGCCCTGCTCCTCCCCGAGGGCTGAAGGCACTGCTGCAGGGCCTGGGAGCAGCCCTGCTCCTCCCCGAGGGCTGAAGGCACTGCTGCAGGGACTGGGAGCAGCCCTGCTCCTCCCCGGGTGCTGAAGGCACTGCTGCAGGGCCTGGGAGCAGCCCTGCTCCTCCCCGAGGGCTGAAGGCACTGCTGCAGGGACTGGGAGCAGCCCTGCTGCAGGGCCTGGGAGCAGCCCTGCTCCTCCCCGAGTGCTGAAGGCACTGCTGCAGGGCCTGGGAGCAGCCCTGCTCCTCCCTGAGTGCTCAGGGCACTGCTGCAGGGACTGGGAGCAGCCCTGCTCCTCCCCGGGTGCTGAAGGCACTGCTGCAGGGCCTGGGAGCAGCCCTGACCCCCAGCAGGGCCCTGCTCTCTCCCAGGTTACTCACTAGCTGAAGTCTCTTCAGAGCCCGGCTCAAAGAAGGTTACTTTTCTTCCATCACCTGGTTTCTTCACTGGGGTCTTAAAAATAAAAGGAAAAGAACTTTAACACACAATATCCCTTTAAAACTTTCCCCCCCCCAAATTTTAAAGTTTTCAAGATGCAGGTGATCCAACCAGCCAAAATTTTACTGAAAAAGTTATTCAAAAACATCGATAATTACATTGCTATCAAGAAAACAGAAGTTCAGTGATTCTTATTCACTGAAGGCCTAAAACGACCACATCCCAGAGAAGTGGTATTAGGAACACAGCTCTCAGAACCAGGTACCAGAATAAAGCCAGTTAAACTGGCCCTGCTGAGGGGAGCGTTCCGGACACAAACATGAAAAGGAGAAAACCAACCCTGGATTTGCTGTTTGAAGTTCCTGGTAGTATCTGCTGAGTCACCAGCAGAACACAAGGCTCCTTCCCTGCTAAGGGACCCACAGAGAGACCCATAACAAACTTTCCCCTGCAACTGGTGACAAGACTGTGTAAAACTATTGCTACCAGAGCACTGTAACCTTTAGGTCTGCAGGTTTCTAAGACCAACACATTGATTATCACAGGTTCTGAGACACTTCATAAAGCAGAAATACATTCATTTAGCCTTCTGATGAGACTTTGATTTACTTGAAAACCCAAACGCTTAATGTATCCAAAACACTGGATATTGAATATTTTTTCAGAGAGCAGTCCCCTCAGTACAATTGTTTCCTGGCTAGGGAAGGGAATGAACTTCCTACCCTGTTACTGCCTTGCAAATCTGCTTTGGTTTCAGCTCAGCCTTTGCTGCAGCATTAACCAGCTGCTGCTTCCTCAAGACTCACCTTCTCTTCTGTCTTTAATGCTGGTTTTGGAGGTTGAGGTTGAGGGACTTTGAAACCTAAAATTTCCAACATATTTTCAGCTGCATTGCGTTTAGCAACCTTTTTGTTCGTGCCCATTCCTTCGGCTGTGTGTACTCCAACTTTCACCTGCACAGAAGAGGAAGAAAACCCAATTCTTAAGCAGCAGTATGGGGATTCCCTTATTAGTGATCTGTGTCTTGAGCACGTCATGAGTCACAAAACAGTTCAAGTGATCATTGTTCTAAGCAAGTTGTCATTTATTATCAATGATCATTGGCCTTCAAGCATGAAAAACCCAAACAGAAGTCACACAAAGAATTGTGTTTCATCATCTCATCTTGGGTACCCAGGTTAGTGTTAATAAATCCTATGTTACAAAATATAAGCAGCTTAGTATCTCTTAGCAGAACATTAATACTCCTGCTAATTAAAACAGACAGTTACAACATAGACTACTGGTGCCCTATGCAATTTTTTTTTTAAACACGACTCAGATCACTTTTCTTGAACTTTTACCTTCTGTAATGTAGCCCATGATATATTTTGTTAAATCGTGTCACGGAAATCTGTTAACTCTGTGTATCATCATGAGAACCTGACTGCCCTAAGAAAAGGAGAAGAGCAGCCAGGCACAGCCCAGCTGTGGGCAGGGCTCACACCAACCTGCATCACGAACTCCCTGCGCCGGGGCAGCCCCCGCTCCGTGACCAGCAGGTACTCGGGCTCCTTCTCCTTCTTGGCCTGCTGGATCTGGGCCAGTCTGCTGATGGGGTTCATTCCCTGGCCGTACTCGGGACTCGTCTGCAGCTACGTGCAACAGTGTTCAGGAAATAAGCCAAATATTGTGAATATTTAGTTTAATAGACAAAATGCAGCATGACACTGAATTCATTTATCTCTAGATTTTAAAAATACTGAAATAAAAGTCGCTTAATGAAACACATCACAGCCAAAGAGAAATACTGAATTTATCTGACTCTGTTGTCACACTTGACCACATGTAACCTACCCTGCTAATAGCTTTACAAATTCTAATCCTGCTATATTAGGAGGGACAGGCTTGCAGGAGAATTTGCCCGAGCAAAATCAAGCAAAACCCGAAGCTGTAAAGTCTGAGGCCTGAAAGTCAGAGCTTGATTTTTATGCACTGTTCTTTCCTTTCTAAGGTTTCTCTTTCATGCTGAATTACTGATAACTGCTATAAAAGTGGTGTCAGAACCCCATTGGAGTGGCAGCTCATTTGTTGCACCAGACTGGGAAAGGCTGAGCAGCTGCAGAGTGTTTGGAACTGACTCAGAAAAGCCTCTCTGCTGATTACTGGCACCGTCAAATTTCCAACCTTTTCTCTCTTACCTTCACTATTGATTTTGTTTTCTTTTTGATTCGTGGCTTCATTTTCTCAACCGTAGGAAGGGGTGGCAATTTTTTCAGTTCTTCTAGGACTGCTATTGCAGCATTTTTCTTTGAGATCTTCTTGCTCTTTCCTTCACCTTCACCCATGAATTCTCCAACTGATACCTTGGTTACAAAACTCTTCATATGGGGAGGACCACTTTCCTTGGTCACCTGTTTCAGAGGGAAAAACTGAGTGAAAGCGTGATAAACACTTATTAAAAACGGCAGGGCACATTGTTTATAGAAAACTTCTCTCAAGAACTAAGGATAAAGAGATTTTAGATTCTCATACAATCCAAAAAGTAAATCATACTCTAATAACATATTCCCACCCAACAAAGCATATACTTTTGAAAGATCAGATGCAGCAAGCAGTAAGCAGTATTTACACGAGTCATTAACCCATCTTATTTAATTTACTGTTTCAGTATAAAAATATGACTGTTCTATTTCATCAGTGTGTACTGACCCACAGTTAACATCACCTCATTAAATATATCATGGTACAGTAATAAAACATTACAGAGAAAGCAGGTCTTTAGGATCTAGCAATTTAGTCCAGAAATTCTGATTTCTGAACTCTGAAGTTCTGAAGCATTCTGGAGACATCTAAGACAGCTGCCCACTACAGATTTAGTCTTTTAACTCCATTCATAACACATCATACTCCAAAATATCCATATAGTCAAAAAGTAAGAATGAATTAAGAGCTTCCACCCACAATGGACTTTGTGTGACAGTGTATTTTTACCAGTGATGCTCAGGCTAATCTGCAATAATTGGAAGTTTCATGTAAAATTTCATAGAACAGTTTCAGAAGCAATTTAGTTACACACAATTGCATTTTTTACTATAATAATTCAGATAGTTGGCTTAAACGTTACTCTGCCAGCTCAGGAAAGCAGCATGATAAATTACTATTTTAGTGAAACAGAGATGCTCCTGTGGAAGCTCCTGATTGAAGATAACTGAAATGGTCAAGGAGGGGCAAAGAGGCAGCAAGCAGCCAGGCCAAAGGGAAAGGAAAGTCAGATGCACATGAGGTCACCTCATGGCAAGAAAAGAAACCTACTTGTGAGATTCTGCACCTCGTGGGTAGTCCAGATCAGTGCTTAATTAAGCAAATACTTCCATATGTGTCTTTCAGAGAGAGCTCTACTCTTCTGCCTCAGCTCTGCACTTCCATGTTCTAACCATTAATGCAGGGTTGTGTTTTGGTCCTTCACTGTAATATGTTTTCTCAAAAAGCTTGGAAAAAAGATTGCACAGACAACCACAGCGTAGCTGTTCACTCCACCCGATCATTTTAGGGCACGAGTTCGTGAACAGGTGGATTTTCTCCTTTTTCTTCCCTTTACCAGATAAACTCCAAGACAATCAGGGTGACTGTCAAAGGTAAAAGTGTATTCACAACTAACAAGACATATTAAAAGTCAGTTGTTTGGGTTATCTAGGAGAGACTCAACTTAATGTGTACCCTTAATAGTCTAATAAAAACAAATCTAGAGCTTGTAAAATAAACATACCTCAAAATTCACAGGCAAGTTCCTTTTAAGTGCAATCTCAAAAACTTGGCTTATTTCAGATTTATTGAGATTTTCATCATCTGGTTCTTTTCCGTTAACCTAAAAGAAGCATACTCTATTTAAAATAAAGATCCTATTAAATTGAATTTTATCCATTCAACCACTTTACTGAACTCTCCAAATTTTAAGTACTCTAACCTTTACTGCCATGTGACGTGAATGTGGAGAAATGCAGCACACATACCACAGAACTGAACCTTAAGAAGCTCATTAAGGTGTATGTGTAAAAGGTTGCAAACCTTCATTTTTTATGTGCTCATTACAAGAAAGAACAAATGGAATAAATGCCAATAGGTTTAAAAATGTGTTTAAAGAAAACAAAATTGAAGTGCTAAGTGAACTGATTTCCAAATGGAAGTACCTTTATGAAATACAATTTTCATATACTGATTGGACATTTGTACCAAAAGCACTACGACAGGATCAGGCAAGAGAAAGGGCAGGAAAAATAAAGATTCCAAGAGTGGGACCAATGTGAATGAGGGATGGCTGACGAGCCCCAGGCACAGCCCTGTCTTTTCACATGCTCCCTTGGAAGTGCTTCACCTGCAGCTTTGTTTTCTCATGTCAAGAACATCCTACCAGAAACCTGCCCTAAACCAAACGCTGACCATCTCTGAGGACTCAAACCTGCTAGGACAACAGTGCCAGTGAAGCTTTCCTACAGGCACGTCTGTGTATCTCCAGGTAAAACTTGGACTGGGATTCCAAATACATCTTCACTGATGCTGGCACCAAAATGAGCTGAGGCATGTCAACAGCAACAGAGAAATTTTAGGACTAAGTGTCCAGCAGTGATATTGGAAAGATTATGATAAAGATGAACAGCAACAATATCACCAATTTTATCATGCCACAATACTAGTTATGCAGCCAGGTAATAAAAATTATTTAAGAATCTTATTTGAGCAGCAGCAGGGGAGCTGAGCTAGAGAGCTTTCATAGATAAAAACTTGTTTGATGGCAGCAAGCATCCCCCATCTCTGCTGCTAACAGGTTAGTTTAAAACGTGAGGGACTTTTTTATCCCATCAGGTAAGACAGCCTCTTCCATCTCAGAAAAAAAATAATTAGCAGAATTAATCTGAAGTTTTCATTCCTCCCACTGTCCCATCAGACCTCCCACTGTTCTCACGGGCTGACCTTGCCTGTCAGGCCTGAGCTGCAGGGCAGCAGGCTGGGCACGGCCCTGGCACTGCTGCTGCCAGGGGCACAGGCTGGGCACGGCCCCATGGAGCTGCTGCTGCCAGGGGCACAAGCTGGGCACGGCCCTGGCACTGCTGCTGCCAGGGGCGCAGGCTGGGCACGGCCCCATGGAGCTGCTGCTGCCAGGGGCACAAGCTGGGCACGGCCCTGGCACTGCTGCTGCCAGGGGCGCAGGCTGGGCACGGCCCCGTGCAGCTGCTGCTGCCAGGGGCACAGGCTGGGCATGGCCCTGGCACTGCTGCTGCCAGGGGCACAGGCTGGGCATGGCCCTGGCACTGCTGCTGCCAGGGGCACAGGCTGGGCACGGCCCCGTGCAGCTGCTGCTGCCAGGGGCACAGGCTGGGCACGGCCCTGGCACTGCTGCTGCCAGGGGCACAGGCTGGGCACGGCCCCGTGCAGCTGCCCCGGAGCCGAGCCTGGGGCACCGCGCCCGGCACTGCACCCCGGGCGGGGCAAAACCCAGCAAAACTGGGCAAAACTGGGCCAACGGGGGGAAACTGGGCAAATGGGGGGAAATTGGGCAGACGGGGGCAACACCAAGATCGAGCACAGCAGTCCAAAGTTCCAACCATCATCTCCCAAACCCCACGGCCAGTGCAGTTGCTAAGCTAAAAGGAAAAGCAGCACGCTGCCAGGAGCAATATCTGACCTCCTCCGGCCACGCTGACCCTGGCATTGCCAGGGTCTGTGGCTGCCCTCACCCACCAACACTGGCACAACAACTCCAATTACAATTCCATTACAATTACTCTTCCTCTCCTTGTAATTTCAGATATATTCTAGTTTTTCAAATTCCTATGTTTTTCTCTGTGAAGATGACCAGGACTTCTCTTTATTGGATTAAATTTTTGCCACTTAATATCCTCTCAAGAGAATACAATTAATAGAATGGAATTATTTGCTCTATTGCAGTGTATGTTCTTAACACATTCCAAGTCCGTGTGCACAGTGCAAAATGAAGGTTCTTTTCCTCAATATCTTTATCTAAAAGGAGTGAATTATTAGCAAAATAATCAGTAACAGACTATAGCTATTTTACTGATTATTTTGCCTCCACTTGAGTTCTGGATCAGTTTATTTCATAAAGCAAAAATAATCACACACACACACACTCTCTCCCTTTGCCTGCACACTTCAAGGCAGGTGATGCCTCAAGTTTGCTTTTGAAGTATTTTGCATGTTTGCATTGACTGAACTCTCCAAGAATTACGTGCCTCTAAATCTGAACGAGACCCCGAAGCATTCACCACTCTTGGCTCTCATCACATTGTTCAAGCAAATTCCACAAGCACTGCACTCCATTACGAGGGACTTGCCCTCTTCCAGGAACTCTTTCCACACGCCCTTCCTCAAGACTGCTTGTGACAAACGCTGCCCAGCCGAGGAGGTGCTGCCCAGAGCTGCCCTGGTTAACCACAGCCATCAGCCCGAGCCCGCTCTGCCACAGGAAGGGCACGAAGAGCAGCTGATATTTACCAAGCGAGTTGGCAACAAACACAGAAGCAAATTTTGAGGCAAAAGTAGAATCCCTGCCTAAGAATCGTGCTAGGAAGTCCAGCTTTACACGTTTCCCAAGCTTTAAATCAATGCTTTATCATCTGTCTTTGAATATGCCAAGTAACCCCACCCTGCACCCTCAGCAGCACGTCCAACCCTGGCCACACCAGCGGTCCTGAGCAGTGTCCCACTGCAGCCCCCCTCACTGCACAGCTCCAACACTCCACTGAGCTCTTCACGCAGGGCTCGGGCCAGCCAACAGCCAAGATTATTACATTTCTTTTCCTGCCACTTGCTCTGAGATTTGCAGCCCAAAAAGGTGCAGGAAATGGTCATACTTTCCCTTAAAGTCTAATCATTTCCTTATTCCTTATTCTACCTTCATCTTGACTACAGTGAAATGCTGCTACAAAAACAATTCCTCAGACTTTCCTAAAACTACAACAGTTGAAAGCCACAAATATCAATGAGTTCAAGTACTAAACTTTAAGTGAAAACTTGAGTTATTCAAGTATTTGTTATAAACCAGCATCCCCTGTTCCAAGGCCCACTCTCCTTTTCCTAAGCTGCATTTCCTACTGTTCCTTGCACAGATAAGTCAAATATAAATTGAAAAGTAAAATTACAAGCGCAGTTTTCTCAAGCTCAAGACACCATTCAGGTCATGTTTTCTTAATAAAACAATTCTCTCTTCTTGCAGTCTCCTGCATCATTCACTTCCTCTACCTCTGGATTTATACCCCTCACACAGAGTGAGATATCCTGAAACAACTGCAGGGTTTGTTGTGAAGACCTCACATTATCCAACTCCAACACACAAGTCCATACATTTTCAGAAAGTCACCTGTACTGAAGCACTTCTAGAACAGTGAACAGAGAACAATTCAGTGACACGTGAGCCCTGCAGAGCTGCTCTCCCTGGGTTTGTGGTCCCTGAGGGGAAAAGGGCCCATGAGAGCAGCTGATCTGTTACGAGGATGGGTGCTAAAAGGGGATGCTGTGCACCACTGACACAGAACAATATTCCAGAATTTGGGGTTCCCAGCACTGAAGGGGAACATCCTGCTCTGCTTTGGCCTCTCCCACATGAAGACCAGCTGGCCCCTGCCCACACTCTGCCAGTCCCCAGTTCAGATTTCAGGGCAGGGCTCACCCCAGGTCCCAGCTCCTGTTCCCAGCATCACTCTCTTTTCCCAACAGCATCTGTAATCCCTAGGAGCCTCCATCTTTCAATAACCTGCCTTCCTCCAGGAGAACTTCCCCTTATGTGAAGCACCTCCACCAGTGCCTCCCAAGCCTGCTCCCTGAGCTGGCAGACCCAGTGCTTGTGCCCAGTGACCTGGGCAATGCTCACTCCCACACACAACAAGTTTTAACTCAGTGTCCCTTGGCTTAGCAACACATTTCCTCAAGCCTCTTGCTCTGCCATTCCTGGTAGTTCCCAGCTATTTTTTTCCTCAGTCTGAGACCCCTTGTTACCTTCTTGTCCAATTCTTCATTCTCCTTCTCTCTCCGCACCCAGCCAGACTCCATACCCAGCAAGTTCTCACGCTCCCCAGACTGCAAGTTCCAGCTCTGGCTTTGGCCAAAGCAGCCAGCACACACGCAGGGCTGCAGGCTCCCAGCCAGCCCCGCAGCAAAGAACTCCCGTGCCCACAGTGGGACCTTCTGCCTAAAGCCATCCAGCAAAAAAGCACAAAGAACACAGTAACGGCATTGGAATGGAAACTGCTGGGCAGCCATAAATATATGAAGGGATAAAAACTGACTTCTTATATTCCTATCAAAATGTGTGTATGAGTTTACTACTTGCATGCATTTCCTGCTCTTCTAGAACCTCCATGGTTCTTTCCAAAACCATGTAGGGATTTTGCCCAGGAAGTAAATCCATGCCTGAGTTTTATGTTGCCCATTTATGCACTTCTTCAGAAGTTTGTGTATGATCTGTACCTGGTAAGATATTAATTCCTATCTATGCTTCCAGTGCTCATATCTGACAGAGGTCTACAGCATTGCTGTGGAAAAATATGACAGTAAAAAAATTAACATAACTTCATCTGGGAAAATTCTAGTTCCATAGAAATTTATGCCTTTAAATCAAAGTGTTTCTATTGACACAAGTAAGTCACCACTGCTACACAGAATTAGATTTCCCAACTGTCCCCTTCCTCTCAATAAGAAAAAAATCTATAATAATATCCCAGTTTATTCTAGCAATTCATGCTTACAACACTAAGATTAATTCCCACCTCTGGTTTCTCAGGCAAGGGCTCATTCTGCAGAACTTTCAGTGCTTTAGCAGCTGCATCATGCTTAGCAGCTTGTCTTGTTCTTCCCTTCCCATGAAACTGCTGCCCTCCAATGGAAAGCTCCACTTGATAAAGTAAAGGCCCAACAGGAAATGGGTAAAAGTACCTGCAAAGAGAGAGGTAAATAAGCAAATGATTTGGCCTACGAAGTAAACAGACACCTAAGTTAGATGTGGGTCAATTTCTTGGATATCAGTAACCACAATTCACCACTCAAGCACTAATTTTAAAAAGCCAAATTTTGATTTAGAGCCTAAAAGAATTTAGTGAGCAACCTTTGAAACAAATATTGACATTCCTTGTTTTACAACAGGAACACACTTCTGACCAAGTGCTACACAAAGACAACATAACCGTGCTTCTACAGACTTGGCAGGCCAGGAAGTTTTGAATTCTAAGTTCCTATGCCTCTATAAAATTCTTTAAACTGCAACTTTAATTTAAACAGCTTCAGAAGAAGCATCAAAATGTTTTCTTCAGTTTTGCTTTTACACAGAAAGGAAATGCAAGAGATATTTACCTAATATTTAGCTAATTGCCTAATGAAGCTGGATATCCCTGAACGCTCTCAAAAACACTTCAATTTTCAGTCCAGCTCCCTTGCCCCCAAAGAACTAAAGCACTGGAGATAAGGCAAATTAGATACTGGTGGGGGTACTTCTGCAAAGCTGCTGCCCCACAAGCTGGCTGGTTCCAGCTGGGTGTCCCTGAGTGGCACGGGCAGCTTGCAGAAGGCAGCACCGAGGTGGGTGGTGGGAGCAGAGGTGCCAGGGCAGGAGCTGCCACCCCCGGCCAGCACCTACCGTGGGGGGTAGGTTCCACCCCGCATGGTGTAGTTGTAGGTGGATCTCATCCCCGTGTAAGGGTCGATGGGTTTGTACAGGGGCTTCTTCCCCAGCTTCATGCAAAGGGCATTCAACTCCACTGTGGGGGTTACACTGTCTAAAGAAAAAGGATACAAAGGGTTGTCCGGCTGTCACAAGGAACTGAGACAATTTAAACTCTTATTGCTGGCTCACAGCAGGGAAGAAGGAGCTCAGCTTTTGCCACATGCAGTATCTTAAATGACTGAATTCCAAACAGAACTGCTAATAAACAAAAAGAGAATAAGTCTATATGATGCACATTAAATCAACACCTAGCACAGTTGTGACAAATCCTGTTACAAAAAAGTGAATTTGCTGGGAGCTCTTTTAGGATTTGTTTTTTATTTTGCCTTTCATTTCTGAAGCTGCTAATTTACCTACATTTACAGTGTATCTAACAAAGTGCAGAAGAAGAATTTTCTGCAGAAAAGAAATTCCTCCAAATACACTTGTAAGTTACCAAGCGTGCTACAGCCCTTCTGTGCCTCTTTTTTACTTTCAAATTGCAACTGGCCTTGTCCAAAGGCAGGTAAATTGCTACTGAGGGCTAAAACATTTCTCTCAGTGCCAGTACTGTGGGCATGAAGAACTGACTCCCAGTCCATTCTCACTGGAGAAAGAACAGTCAAGTGTCATTTTTCTACCACAGGTCTCACTGGCTCAGAAATCAGCTGTACTCTAGTACAAGAGGTCTGGTGTAAGGTAATTGCCAAAAGAAAATGAAACTGTGGGACAGATGCTCAGACAAAACAAGTACTTGCTAGCTTTTAGTACTTTCACTGTTGACTGTACAAAGTGTTTCCAAAGAACGAATTTAGGTGCTATCAGAACACAGCTGGCACAAAGGAGACGTTTTAACCCTTGCTGAACACACCAGTGCTGTCCCAACAGCTTTGGGCTACATGCAAAGCACCCACGTGTGCAGCTGAGATGTGGAGACAGTGCATACAGAATTCTACATTTTAAAAAGGTCTTAAAAGCAATCTAAGCAATGTAAGAACTTCACTAAACATAGCAAACTACAATTTCAATGTTTTTATACAAATCAATGTATATATTTATCTTTAAAGTACAAATTACGCAAATTCTGAAGTTCTGATCCCATCTCCCACAACATAACCTTCTTTGGGTTTTTTGAAATTAACGTTTCTAAAGAAGTCTTTTTTTGTCCAGCTTTTGAATTATCCTGTCAGAATTATGTAACTCATTCATCTGTCCATGCAAGAGATTGTTCTTTGCTGTGACCAAATTCCTCATGTAGTTTTTTGTTTTTGTTCTTTTTTTAATTAGTTTTTTTTAGGATTAGGATAAACATCTTTTTCAGGATTTCCCAGAGTGTCACAATACAAAACAGTAAGTCAAGTAACAGATTCTTCAAGCCAGAATGATCTGATGGGGAAAAAAGTATACTTTAAACTTGTTAATACGATTATATTTATCATGTCACCTACAACAATCAAAGATTAAATCAAGATGAAGTTCTCACAAAACCTGACAATTCCCATATTAAACAGGCAGAATTGCAGTTTTTATTCATCCTTACACAACTTCAATACATACCAAAAGCAGGAAGGTGTATTCTCTCTAGGTATAATTATTTTAAATCAGTTTGTTGTGCCATATACCTGGATTCTTGCCTTCACTACGAGACGGACGAGCCGTAGGCTTCGGGAATTTTGTCCCTTCCAAAGCTTTGGCAGCTGCTGCATGTTGCGCTTTTTTAATACTGGTTCCTTCAGCTTCCCAGTGCTGGTCCCCAAGAGTCAGCTGCACTGTAAACACCTCAAAACCAGAAACAGGAATTCTGTGAAAAGCTGCTTCAGAATTCATGTGGTTTATTAGACCCTGTTACACAAAACAGTGAGTCTTTCAGTGATGCACGAGTTGAGAATATGGTAATCCAAGCTCCCCTTAACTCCCATGTCATCTCCAGATTTTCAACACTTTGGACATCAACAGGGTTTTCCCCAGTACTGAACTGAGAATTTCACAACAGTTGTAGCTGGCAAGCACCCTGCATGAGATCTGACAGCCTAAAACCTCCGAGCAGTGTGGGGAGAGGTGGCAGTCCCAGGAGAGCTGCTGTGCCCGTGTCACTGAACAGCAGACTCACCCTTCTCTGTGCCATACAACTCCACCCCTGCCTTAATCCTCTGAAAGGTTTTTAAAAGATATTTTTCAGC
This sequence comes from Platysteira castanea, assembly GCA_013397175.1. Taxonomy (NCBI): domain Eukaryota; kingdom Metazoa; phylum Chordata; class Aves; order Passeriformes; genus Platysteira; species Platysteira castanea. Next base: position 393,167 of record VYXC01007356.1, on the reverse strand, counting down.
AGTTTGGAGAAAGTACATTTCCCACTGTACCATAAAAACTTCTACATGCCCACAGGTGAACGAAACACAATTGAACAGATGTTCTGAGTGTTATTCCAATACTTTTTGTAAATGCCAACTCCACACCTTGAAGCTCATGTGACATTTTGGAAACCCAACTTTTTAGTTCCCAGGTACCAGCTTCACACTTCCCTCCCACTGATGGGCTGGGGGGCTTCCCTTTCCTCTCCATTACTCTAGATTATTTTGCACCAAAATCACACACTTTGCCTTTCCACTCCTGAAGGTGAAAGAGCATGAGCAGCACCAAAAAGAAACTTGTATGAACATTTACCTTAGAATGAGCTGGACCTTGCTCACTCAGAAGCTTATACTCGGGCTGAATCTTGTTGAAACGAGCTAATTCATTCACAAGACACATGGGGGTTTTCTCTTTGGGGTTTGCCATGTTTGAAGGAGCTGAAAGGTTCCATAAGATCAGATAAATGAACTGATAACTGTGAACTCTACTACAAATTTTAATTAAAAAAAGAAATCTCAGTGGCTTAGCGTTTAGTTGTCTGCAATGCTGGAATAGACAGCTTTGCTCACTGGCCAAACTGGTAACAATCTACTGAACTTTGGGATTTCCAAGCAATGCTCATGCCTAGAAAGCATCATCATCAAATTCAAGGTTCTAATGCAAGCCACAAGTATGAAGTTAGAAGACTCCTGCCTACAGCTAGCATCTGATCTAGTACATTCCAGGGAACAAATCTTCCAAGTATTCATCATTATCACTTGCTTTGAATAATTTCAAAAACTCAGTTAATTTCATTTCCCTTCTCCTGTTTTCCCCATTAGCTATTTTTTTATTACCCTTTATTTGTTTGTTCTATTGCATTTTGTTGGCATAATATATTTATCGTTAAACTGGTCAAAGAAGAACTAAAGATAATAGAACTAAAACTATTCAAACAACAGTTTTTCATACTTATAACAAGCTACTGGTAGAAAAGATGGATAGTAATGTTTCAAAAACTTATGTCATACAAATAAAATATTAAAAATATTCTTTACTATTACAAACATATCAATTAATTGCTGGAACTTTTAAAAAAGTATGCTTCTACCTGTCTCCACAACAGATTTCATTCCACAGGGAGAAAGCATTGCAAGCTTCTGCAGCTGGATAAATATTACTGTTAAATCACGTGTAGGTGCAAGACATCAGGAATACATCATGCCAAAGTGTAAGCATTAAAACCACACACAGTTACTGCCCCTCTGTCTTACCTGCAGCTGCATTGGTGGATGTAACTGAAGCAGAGGGCAAAGCAGAGTTTTGGATAGGTCTGCCTGCATTTTCAGAGGGCAAAGAACTGGTAGTAGAAGGAATACTCAAAGGCTGTGAAAGAGATGGGTTTTTATTCAGTATTTGGCTCCCTGCAAGGGCAGCAGAAGGATTCTGAATCTGAACTTGAGACATGTTCACTTCCAACCAGAGCAGATTACTGTAGGCAAACAGCTTTGAACGCAGACAAACTCCAATTTTGGAAGCCAAATTGCTGACCTAAAATGTAAAGATGAAAAACAGATTATACTAAATATTTAGCATTCTCTAACTAATAATCTACTGAAATTATTCCTCCATCAGCGAGAGGGGAAACAGTGTTCAACTAAGCACCCATGGTTCCCACTTTGTCCAGTTAGTCACTCACACATCCAGTTTGCACAGCACAGTTCCACCCGTACACCATTGTGTTTCACACTTCTTTCATTTATAGAAGAGTAGTACAGAAGCTTTATTTATGCTTGTTCATTACTGTCCATCTCTTTTCCCCACCACTGAATCCACTTAGAAAGCAAATCCTGTTACTCACACCCAGAGCCACTGGTTATACACTGAACAAAGAGCAACTTCCACACACAAACTACATTTCATGCATTCTACCATTTGAAGTTAAACTTCTTCATTTGGAAGGCAAGAAATAAATGCAGTCTTTACAAAATAACTACTTAGAGCATACGTCCCTTATTATTATCATAGAGTTTTCCCCCAGGATCACCAAGAATGCCAAGCCACTCATGAGGGGAAAAAGCTGGGGTCCAGCAGGAAATGCTGAAGTAGCTCTGGCTGGGAAAAGCGAAGGTGTAAGAGTTCATAAACTGTAGCAGCTACACCTATTCTGAAGGTTACTTCTGTTTAAGTCAGGACATGTCTCAGTCACAGTTCAAGCATCAACGTAGAGTCACTTGGCCTTGCAGCACTACAAACAAGTGTTGGAAATGCTCACGGGCACCTATGGCCATTTAGGAAAACCTCCTCAGAGCACGGGACACGCCCCAGGCCGTCTGCAGGGCTGGGACAGATCTTTCCTGTGCTGACAAATTAGTATTAGATTTCTCTTACACATGGATGCAAAATTATCCTCATGTTCAGCCAGTGGAACCTAAATAGACACGAACGAGTCAGCTGTCCATATCCACTTACAAGCCACGTATCAATTTATTTATTAAAAATACATTTTACAGCCAAGTAAATCCATTTTACAAAGAAAGGCACTCACACATGCACAGACACACAATGGTCACCTACAGATCTAATTAGGGCAGCAAACAAAGGTTTATTCTTTCCTAATTTATAGGTGAAAAGGAGAGATCACTGCTTCAGCTACCACCAGGGGGCTATTAGTAGCAACACAACTCCCCTAGTGTTCTGTGAGCTTCAAATTCTGAACCTGTGAATGGATTTCCAAATGTGAGAGGAGCAGCAATGAGTCAGAGGGAAGTTTTTAGCTAGTTACTGACAAAACAAGCACAAGAGGAGAACCTAGATTAATACATTCACGGACAGGAAGATTTAATCATTTATTAAATAAGAGGTAAGAAGCTACTGGGAAACAGTATTTTGGAAAAAACCTCATAAACCTGTCAGTCATACTACCACCTGGATAACTTTTTTTTTACTAGAGAGCAAAAATAGTTCAGATCTCATTAGTCCAGAAGACACATATGTAGATTATACTCAAAACAAATCCTATATTTGACTACTAAATTTGCAGCAGTTATGCCCTGGGTGCATTGTAACTGTGAGAGTATTAGAGAGTCTGTCTAAAGGACCTCTAAGAAATCGAAAGACAAAGAAGAAAATTATTTAGAATAAGACTCCAGGGTAATAACTTTACAATCACTAAGTTTCATTCCCAAGAGCATCATTAGAATGTTTCAGATATAACACAACAATAATAATTGCATGACAAAGACTATACCAAAATCTTGCAGATGAAGAAAAGCAATGAAGTCCTGCAATGAAAAAAGCCAACTCTCCTTTTCTGCTGAAGTGCAATGTCTTTATAAGTAACTGAAGTTACAGTTTTTAGCCACCTGTTTTGAGAAGACAACACCAAAAGCTGTTATTTTGATGTCAGAAACATCAGGATGTTTCAGATCATGCTGGAAAGGAAGTCTGACATCGTTCTCAGAAAACTTCTACAAGCAGTTTGCTTTTAAAGCAAGGCACTACCCCTCACATATTTGCCATTGCCTGGTTTTAGGGAACCAGGTTTCAGCTTCAAAACACCCGGGCGAAAGTGGCTTTGTAGGGGTACAGGGCAGGGAGGAGCAGTGCCCAGCCCTGGGGTCTGCCTGCCCTGACCAGCACAGCCCCGGCTGCTCTCGCTGTGTGCTCCGAGCAGAGCCCAGGCTGTGCCCAGCTCTGCCCAGGACAGCTCCGGCCACTGCCCCTGCCCACAGGGGCACCCAGGACACAACAGTCTGGGGGGATCCCGGGCACACCTACTGCCTGAGACAAGCCACTGCAAAGAACAGGCTGAGGAACAAACTGGAACTTGTGTTTGCATTCACAGCGACCCGTGCAGGTGACGATCCCTTCGTTGGTTTGTGGGAAATATTTCACTCAGGTAAAAGAACTCACTGTCCATCACTGCACATTTAACTACAGGTTATCTGGGGATTCTGAAAGGGTTTACAGTGCTTTTACAAAGAAATATGCTCTTTACCCTATAACAGGCTTATAAAATTCTAACTACTCAAGATAAAAGCAGCATAATTGAGAAAGCTGAAGCTCACAACTCATAAAGGCCGTTTCAGTGGACAGAGAAACGAAGATGCCAGAATTTCAGGGGATTTTTCCATGTAATCAGGGGTTAGATACTTCAAACTTTTCAAGACACCTACTGGTGCAAGTAACTGATCCCTACACAATACTCGAGGTGCTGCTAGAATTGAAGCCCACTCAGATATCCAAGAGAGGTGAAAGAACAAACATCTCACTCAGGCAATCTGAGCCAGCAGCTAATTACAGACCTGCTCCTTTCCCACCCTTCCACAGTTACTTTTGGCCACTCACACCAGAGTATTTGAAGTGTTACCAGCACAGGGTATCCTCACCGTGGGGAGGGGGTGGCTGCCACCCACCAACTCAGTGACCTACGGACCACACTAAACTGGAATGGATTTCCAGGTGACACAGGACTGCTCACCACTTGTTTTTAGATTTTTATTTTCTTCTGGTGCATCAGTGCCTGGAACATTCCCAGAAATTCTGAACACATTAAAATGCAAAGTTCAGGTGTCACTAAGGTAACCAAGAAATGCATAAAGACACGAGCATGGTCAGTCCACTCAGCCGAAAAAAAAAAATTTAAATCTTCATATATAAAAGAACGCAACATTTTTAGATAAAAGTTTTCTTGGGGTTTTTTTTGTGTTATAATTCACACAGTAGTCGCAGATACAAGCCAGAGGATCAAACAAAAATCAAACACTTCCTGTGGATAATTGTGTTTCACCACAGCTTGTCATTTTTTTTAATATGATACAATTAGAAAGGTAAGAAACTTTAATGTTTTAAGTAAGTTTCCAGTACCTTTAGGAGATCCAGAGAGTGAAGATTTGTATTTAGTTCTGATATTTATGATGGAGAATGCCTAAAAGAAAAAACAGAGAGTTAGCATTTTCCTTCCTAAAGGCACAAAATGATCTGTAGAAATCTCTCACCCTACAGAGTTTGCCTCATCTATTTGATCACAAGGACTTGTATGACCCTTGCATCACCACTGACAAACTGCTCAACACAGCTGCTTTTCCAAGCAGAATTTCCAACCTGATCCAAGAATCTTCCTTGCTTTTCTCCCAACCTCAAGTGATGTTTCTCACCCAAGCAGTGCAATCTCACAATAGTGCTCTTTGCAGAATTATAAAAGTCACTTGCCAATTTTCCTTCTGTAGTGAGGCTTCCAGTTCTTCTGTAGTGAGGCTCTTCCTCCTGAGAGCCCTAGTGATCAGCTCCCAAAATTAGACCCAGACTTTAATTCACAAAGCCAAACCAAAAGCAAGCCACAAACTGAGAAACTCTCGTAGCTATTAGCTGCAAAAATTGATATAGATTCTACCTTTTGGCTACATTTCCAATCTAGTGATTTCACTCATAAAGAGGGTAAAACCATTTTAGAATAAAATTATCTCTGTGCTGCATATGAAACCGGTCACTGCATGGACTACTCTAAATGGAAATCAAACCCTATTTTATTCTGCTTACAAATATAGCACAAAGTGTTTAATCCTTCTTTTCCATGCCTAAGCCAACTGTGTGCAGCTGCCAGCAACATCACTACCAGCCACAAAATGGGGGAGATCTCAATCTTGATGAAGGTTCGAAGAGGAAAGAGCTCTTGAATTTACTTCTGACAGGCATTTCACACTCTAAGGATGACTCCTAGGACTGTGAGCAGCTCCCCTGCTGGAACAAAGGAGGATGCAGAGCCTGAAACAGGCCAGCATCACACCTGTTGTTTACCACCAGGGGAGTGGAGAAGGAACACAAGAGGATTACAGTCAGCTCAACTTCTCTTCTAGAGGGTTTTCTGGAGGCTAAGCTAAGCATCTGAAAAACAAGGAAAGGGATAATATTTATAGGCAGGGTCAAGACCAGGTTGCATAAAGACAAGGGAATTTTGTCCCCCAGCCACTCCTGGTGGCCCTGCCAAGAACGAAGCCCTCGAGCTCAGCAGAAGCACAAGGGGCTGGGCAGGCACTGCCTGCTGGTAACCACAGCACAGACACCACTGATGGGCACCAGCAGAGTGGAGGAGAGTTACAGCCAATACCACTTCCCAGCACAAGCCGACGCTGCCAGGCTGCTTTACAAAAAGCCCTCACCATCCTGAGAGCAGCAGCGAAGAACCAGCCCGAGCAAGGTCTGCTCTAGTCCTGCTCTGTGCCCAGACCCTGAGCCCTCAGCTGCAGCCCTGCACACACGGGGGGACCAGGCTCCAGGCAGACCCAAAGGAGGAAAAGCCCAAGACACTCAGCTTCAGAGAAATACAACCTACAGGAAAACTACTGAAGGATTTGAACTTGTATATTCTGAAGAGGAGAGGGCTGGCTGGGGCCTGAGAACCAGAAGTTCATGTACTTAAAAGGATTTTGGAGCGGAAAAGAACAATCTGTTCTTTATGGTTAAAGTGACAGAACGAGAGGTAACATGCTTAAAAGTGCATCCACAAAACCCCTTCTGACAGCAATGGTCACAATGAAGTCCCCTGCTTGGGGGGCAAGCTGTAAGTCACTGACAGACACCCACGAGACACTGCAGAGGGATGGATGGACCACTCCACTCTGAGTCCCTCTCGGGCTGGATTCCCAGGACTGAACACAGTTCCGTGCACCCGGCTGGACTGACACATTCCCATCTCTTATCCGAGGGACACCGGGGCCTGGCTGTTGTTAGACAACAGGTTTGGCAGCACAGGATCTCATGTGGGTCCTGCACAGGCTGGCTCTGAACTCTGAGAAACCACTTGCAAATACAAGAGACTGAACCCCCAAAGAAACAGGTTTCATTAATTGTCAGGACCAGCATACAGAAAGGTGTCCTGTTGTTCAGGAGGTGCAGACTCCAAAGGCTGCAGGTTCTGACACTCTTCTCGTGCCTCTTGTTAGAACCAGCCGTGGCCCCCACTCCCCCCCTGTGTGCACACACTCACCACTCCTGCTCCACCAGCACCAGGCAGAGCAGCCCGAGAAGCAGGACAGATGCCAAATACAACCATCAAGTTCATATTACAAGGGCTTCCTGACACCATCAAATAAACGTGTGACAAACAATATCCAAGAAGCAGGTTTAGCCATAGGAAATGAGATGTTAAAGGAAGCAGTGATTCCTCTCTGAAGAGCAGATGCTCCATGACACAGTGCACCAGGGCAGCCACCAGCCCATGGCAGCCAGAGCAAGGCATGTTCCTTGCTCCTTATCAACAACCAACTGTTCTCAAGCAGGAAAGTTCATTTATGCTCATGTCACAGATGTGCACCCAGAACACGAACCCCAAGCCCATCGCTGGCACCCAGGGGTGCTCAGCTCACAGAGGTGGAGGGGTGTGTGACACAGGGCCCTGACTGAGCCCTCCCTGGGATGCCAGGCAGGACAGCCTGGAGCTGTGAGAGAGGGCCCAGAGCCACGGGACCCCACATGCAGCCCCACTCTAACAGCAGCATTGTCTCCCCTGTTCACAGACTGGGAGTACATCAGTGCACTCATCCCAGGTAAAACAGGGATTAGAGCGATTCCCTCTCTCCTCCTGCTTTTAAGGAGTTTTAAATCACTCCGACGTGGTGGCTGAATCTCTTCTGTCCCACTCTCAACTATTCTGAGGCACAAAAAATAAATATCCACAAACTCTAGGAGATTTGTTGAAATGCTTTGTTACCCAAAATACCTTTGAAAAACCCCCATTAGGGGTAGGTTTGTAACATACATCATAAAATTTTCAAGCTGCTGCAACAGTGTTTAAGAGCATCTATTTACAACTGGAAAGTCTAAATAAATACTCACTATAAATTGATAAACAATGACTAAATTTTACAGACTTAAGGCTATTCGCACAAAATGTAAAATACTGGTAGAACAATGTTTTCTTCTTAGATAAATCTTCTGCAATATTTCTGCAAGACAGGGTCCACCTCAAAAGTAACACTGTAGGGAAAGATGCTGCTCCTTTTGTTAAGGGCACAAACACTAAATGTTATGCAAAGTAGTCTGGGAGCCAAGACATGGACTATTAATAAGAGAAGAAAAGCTAAAATTTGAAAGTAAAAGCTGAAGGAAAAGAAGGAACTAGCAAACACACATATGAACCAGACAGTTCCAAACATAACGCAAATTGATAAACCAGGAAGTGATAAAATGAATGGACACTTAACTGTTTACTTCTAGCTCAATGAATAGTTCACGGATTTTGGCTTTGCTCCCTGCAGTAGCACAGGTAACAAAACCCACAGACACTGCTGAGAGCCAACGTGCCCAGAGCTCCTTCACTGTCCCGGGGCATCTGTAGCACCTCTAATGAAATAACCAACCCCCAGCAAGGATTTTGGGCAAAGCAACCAGAAAATGGGCTTTTAAAACGTTCATTTTTCTCCCAGACAATGTTGACGTTCTTCAGGAAGATCTGAAAGGCACAAAGTTTCCAGTTTTGCTCTGACTTTGTACAGTCACACCACTCCAAATTTATTTCAACCCATGAATAATTTTGCCACAAAACACATTTTGACTGACTAGTACTGATAGTGAAAACATGATTCATGATGTTATGAAAAACTCTGAACAGAGTGGCTGTGTAAAATAACAATATAAAAAGGAATTGGTTCTTGCATACATCCTTTTAGAAGAGTTTTGAAATAAGTTTCTGATCCAACTTCAGAAAACAGAAAATACAGTAAAAAATTCAGCCCCTTGGCTCTTTACATTCTCATCAAGATGTGACAGACTTTAAGTGAATCTCTGTAAAAGTTAGAACAAAAAAATTTGTTGCATGTATGAGATAATCAACAGACAAATCAGAAATCACTTTGTTACACTGCAGCCATAGCTGCATAATCAGAACTGAAGCTCTCATGTGCACTAGTATTAAAAAAAACAAACCCAAAAAATTTCCTCCAGTTTGAGCAAGGGAACTGTGCAGTACACTTGCATGTTCTAGTTAGAAAAAACGAGATTTTATAAATATACCATTCCAAAAGCAGACAACAGATTTCATTCAGATATTTTATTTCACTTATATATATATATATATATATACACACCTAGCCTTCACTGACATTCCACAGGATGTTCCTCCCAGGTTTGCCTTAAAACTGCCAGAAAAGCAATGGCAAAAACACCCAACAGACGAATGCATCGTAAAACTGGCTCTGGCACTACCAGGTACAGCATCCCCTGGATGGACAACCCAAACCTGCACTATCTCTAGGACAGACAAAGGCAGGTGAAAGGTTTAAACGGAACTTGTTGCTTTACATCTCCCGAAAAACTAGTGTTCTGCTCAGGAAACAGGGAGAAGTGATTCTGGAGTGCCAACGGCTGCCAGACCCGGTAGGAACGAGGGGAAAGCCGGGGTTGCCCGTTCAGCTGTGCCTGCGTGCTGGGAAACCCGGCCAGGAGGGGCTGGCGCTGTCCCTGCTGCTGTCACCGCAGCCGCACGTGCCGTCCCAACAACCCGACCAGCCCGGTTCGGACTCGGGAGTTTCGGTACCGCCATCCTCCGCCCCGGGGTGCGCAGCCCGGGAGCGCTGCCGGGCTCCGGGCACTCCGCGGAGCGCGACGGCCGCGGCCGCCTCTCCGGGGCCCGGCGGC
>VYXC01007356.1:359485-383420 GCA_013397175.1 Platysteira castanea | reverse complement strand
GCGGCACAGGGCAAACACCAAAGAGAATGAGCGGGGCGGTGCGGCCCGCCGGAACTGACGGCACCGCGCCGGGGGCGGTGCCGCCGCACAGCCAATCGGCAGCGGGAGAGCCCCCGGCGGCACCGCCCCCCGCCGCGATGCTGGCCAATGGGCGCGCGGCTCTGCCGAGAGCACCGCCTCCTCCGCAGCGACTACAGATCCCGGCGTGCTCCGCGCGAGCCACAGAGCGGGAAACTACAGCTCCCGGCGTGTCCCGCGCGGGCCCGGGGGCGGGGCCGGGCGGTGCAGTCGCGTCCGCCGTCGCTTCCGGGCCCGCCCCGCCGCTCCCGCAGCCCTCAGGGCCTCTCCGGGCACGGAGAGCGGCCACTCTTACAGGGTTTTTCCTTGGGTCTGTGTGCTCTGGGAAAAGAAACATGAGAGGAGCGAACGCAGCCGTTGCCGGCGCGATGGGCGCGGGCAGTCACCCAGCGGGGCCGAAGCAGGAGGTAGCGCAGATGTCACCAGCGCACCCTGGGATGAGCATTTAACAAACTGAAATCTCCAATTTCGAAACACGCGGGTGGGAAGGAAAAGTGAAAGATCCACACGTAAACCCGGTAGTTCCAGACCTGCAAAAGCGTCCCCCCCTGGAGTGCACAGCTGCACACAGCTGGCAGGAATTCACCCAGCAGCCAGCCAGGGCACACCGTGATTCACGCTCTGCCTTGGACTCGAGAGTCCCTGTTAAAAGGTGTGTGAGCCCCTTACACACCTGTAATCTGCTTTGGATCCATTCCCACTGTCCACACGCCCCGCTGCAGTAATTACCTGTCACTCCCTTCCCCACAGCTCTCACTTCTGTGCCTGCTGAAATTACCGACTGCAGTGCGTCCATGTGCAGGAGCTGAGTCAAAGCCCAGACAGGACTGTACTTATTTTGCACTAAGAAAGCAAAACTCCCAGCCTGCCAGTACTGAAGTCTCTGATTGCCAGTAACTGTGCAGGTTTCACACAGCGGAGCCTTTAGGCACAGTCCTGGTGCTGCAGGACCTGCAGCTGCCCCCACTGATACCAGGTGTTCCCAACCTGAGCTTTCCAACGAAGCTGGTGTTTGCCCAAATGGCCAACAAGGAACGATGGCCTAGAGAGGTTTGACAGTCTTGCAAAGAAACTGTTACAACATTGCTTCATCAGCTTCCACAAAATTACCAGATAAATGTAGGTGGAACTTTGCCTTCTGAATCCTGAGAACAGGAGGTGTCAGGAGGGGCAGTCACTTAGGCACTTATTCACATGGAATGTCTGTTGGACAACAAAGTCCCATGTTGCAAGGAGTGCAAGACAGTAACATCAAGATTCACTGATAATTTTCCATTCAGAGCTGATTTTTCTTTGGCTACCTCTCGAAAAGGTTCTGGCTTGTTGCTGTGAATCCTGTCCAGTTCCACCCATGCTGGTACTGGTAAGACAAGAAAAATCTGTTCCCTTACAAATCTCAGCAACCTCGTAGTTCCTGAGAAGTCTTGCTTACAAGTGCTCAAATGAGATGATGCAAGGTGAGCCCCCGAACGCTGCTGAGTGCCCAGAGCCCCTCCCAGCACACGGGCAGTGGCTCAAGGACACACAGAGGAGCACATCACGTTCCAGGGACGTGGCCACCAGTACCAAGCCCAGTTTGGTTCCTCGAGGCTGACAGGAAAAAGTCTGCAAGTCCTCTGGAACTGCTCTCCATATTATCCATGGAAAAGGACAAAGCTGCAGAGCAGAGCTCTGAGTATCCCTTTGTCCCGCAGGTTTTGCATGACCACTGCTCCACTGACTCTGATACTCCAGGCTGGTTCAGCTCCTTGCAGATGTCCCAGGCGTGCCCGTGTTCCAGCCAGGCCGTGGCATTCCTGGCACCCAGAACACAGCCCAGGCTCTCAGCAGCACCAGGGCAGGTGCTCCTCAGGATCAGCGCTGCAGGGCTTCACTCCGAGAGCTGCTCCCACCTCTTCCCTCTGAACAAAGGGGACCCGACGCTCCGGGACACACCACGCACAGGAAAACCTGTTGCTGCTGACTCCTTCAATACTTTTTCAGGCACTTAGTTATTTAAATCCACTGTCTAACAGGCAACTCATTTCTTTATATATGAAGAGCTATGGCCACAATGCACACACACAGCAGCCACAGGTACCAGGAAGCCTGAAAGAAAGTTGATTCTGCCATGTTCATCCCTCAGTAAATTCAGCAGCTTTCTTGACACAAGGCCCAACTCCAACAGGCATTAACTAATGCAAATACAAACCACGAGCCCTAATTTGAGCCACCTGTACAGTGTCTGTGGACAAATAACTAAAACAATTCTGTCATATATGACTGCTTAATATCACGTAAGCCTGGGACTTCACTCTTATTCAGGAGTTTTCCAGGCCCTGTAACTCGATTTATTTCTATCCCTGCAGAACCAGTGCTCTGAAAGCCCAGTCTGGGAGCTTGGTGCCCAGGCCCCCTGAGAACAGGCAAAGCTCAGGCATTCACCTGCTCACTTCAACAGCCACAACCAGGAGTTCAGCTGATGCACTTCAAACTCGGGGCCACCAAACCTCATCAGTACATTTCTGAGGAGACAGGGAGAACATCCGAGTTAAACCTAACTCCAAGATCACTACTTCAGTTTTAATACAATAGGAAAACCCCGCCTGGAGCCTGGTCCCTGCTCCCAGGGAAGACCACTTGCCCCCACTGCATGGTACTGAGATGACCTGTTCCAGAAGGGATGTGCCTGCTGGTGAGTATCAAGAGTGACAACAGCTCTGGTCTTCTCATAAAGTTCCAGATCTGCTCTGTATGATTCTGCAATGTACTTACACTATTAAAGAAAATCCCTCACAGTCCCACTATTTTATATTCTATCCTAAGTGTAAAACATCTTTTTTAAAAACAACTCCATTCTTCTAAAACAGTAAGTGCACAGTGACAGGCATTTTAAACAAGTACTTCTTATTTATTCACAATTTAGATAAAGTTTAAGGAAAGACAAAAGAAATACAAAGGACAACATTAAAATGAAAAGGAATTTTAGTGACTGAAGTGAGTTTCTACAGCCAGTGCTCTCCACGCATTTCGAAGTATTATCCAAACACTGCAGATGCAGATTTCAAATCAATCCCGTAACAAACCGCTATGACTATTCCCTTTGAAATTAAACTGGGAATGGAAGTTAGCCACCTGTATCTATGAGTACACAACCATCAAATTCTTCAGTTTCAGCTTAAAGCCACACTTATCTTTTACAAGATGGAATCTGCAATACAATTTCAAGCAGCTTTTTCATTTTGTCTGAGCTCTGCTATAAAAAAGTCAGTGTCAACCTTCTGCATAACAAACCAGCTCTTGATCTTGCTTGTGGAGTATCTGCAGTTCAGAGCAGACTCACACTTGCAGCTTGGAGGTATCCCTGGAGATACTGCAATGCTTCTGCATTCAGGCTGGTGCTCAGCATGGACAAAACCTGAAAGCACAGCAGAGGTGTCAGTGAGTGAAACATGAACCCACTGCTGTCTCCTGCTACCACAAAAGTCAGACACAGAGTAGCAGTTATCCATGGGGAAAGCAGCTGATCTCTCAGGCAATCTTTACTTACCAAAATCTTGGACAAAACAAAGATGCTATGGGCTAAAAGAGTCAACTCCTTGTCTAATTTTATATAAGCTGCCTGAATTCCCCAAGTACATGCTATCAATTGAACCCAAGACACTTATTAGTCATAGACCAGCAAGTATGTAAATCTTCCTTTTAAAAATGGCATATTTAAGCTTATTACAAAATTAGTGCTCTGAAAAAAAGGCCTTCCTAAGGCTCCTAAGGAAAAACCTTACAAAAGCTATACTCCAACAAAGAATAAAACACAGCAAGATCTTGCATTCTAGTTATGACCTACTTCATTTTGCTGATTATCAAACACTAGCAAAGAGACCCATCCTCACAAAGGAATTTCTTCTCTGCAGAATGCAGCATCAGCACACACGGGTACAAGTTACCTACCCTGCCTGGGCACGCTGTAGACAGTTTGTGGAGAGACTGTGCCAGATGGATTCTAGGATTGTTCACCATTTGACCTACAGGATCGTGTTCTTTCTTCCCAGCAAAGGCTAGCTGGGAGAATGCAGTCTGATAGCCTGGAGTATCTTCTATGTCAATGAAGTGTTCTTCGTCAGGGATCGTGTCATCCTCAGGCAGCTCAAAGAGGCCAATGAGGGCCTGCAGCAAAGGAATCCTGGGAGAAAAGAGGGGAAGGCAAAGTTGGAGTGCTCAAAATGTGTCAGCACAGAGTGTATTTTACAAAGATGATCAAATTATTTGGAGCCCTTTATAATTTAGCCTTTGCAGGTAAATGCTTGGCTACTGAAATTGTAAATGCCCAAGGTAAGCTGGACCAGAAGAACTGTGAGCCTGTATATTTTGCAGGTATAATGTAGGTACTCCTATCAACAGCATGAGCTATGTATTCATTTTTTATCAGGTCAAATTGCCATGAAACATACCTAAAAAGAGCAGTGATTTTCCAGATCACAACTTTTCTCTGAGTACATTAAAAAAAAAAGATCTAGTTCAGGGATCTAGTCTGGGATCCAGTTATTGTCATCAAATTCAAATTACCTGGCATCCTAGACTGCTGGACTGGTTGATTATCAAACTTCCCAGGTAGCTTTTGCCAGAATTCCACTCTCAAGCTAAGATATTACAGTTTCTTTGTCAGATTATGAATACGCTCAGGTCTCCTGACTAGAACAGTTATAAGTCAAAACTGGGCCTAGCTTTTCAGAAAGAATACAAGCTGGAGGAAAGTAGTGTATTTCCCCAAATGCAGTTCCAGGTAGTCAAACCCACGCTATCTCCATCAAAAACATCTCAAACCAATTCTGCCATCTGCTTTGAAAATCCAGTTTCGTTTGCTGTGACACACAAGCAGTATGAAAGGCCCAAAACAGCCTCGTGGGCCTGAAGAGATCACAGTGGAGTTTCCTTCAGGGATGTATTTTGGCGAGAGCTCATGTCTTCAGTCACTCAAACAGCCTCAATAGCACAACCTGAAGAAGTGTGGCACCTACCACAGCTTGGTGTACTCAGTGTCCATCATGGGAGGACATTCTGTCAATATTTTTGTAATGCCAACAGCACAGATTTTCTTTTCAACTTGTCCAGACACTTTCTGAATTTCAGGAATTATAATTTTCTCCAACACCATTCCAAACATCCTATTGTGACATTGAGAGAAAAAGTATAATCAGAAAGCCTTATCAGCCTTATGGTGACAAATGAAAACCAGAAACAATATGAATCACTGGGAAATACAGACAACCAGGTAATTTGTTAAGATGCTGCCCTGTTGCAGTAGACATCTGCACATACAAACTTTTCACAAAGGATAACGACTGAAAACATCAATCTTCCCTTTTTATAATCTTGTATTAGTAACTTGAACTATCAGTGAGGAACTGTGGTCAGAAATTCAGAAAAAGAAGACTTGCTAGACATATAAATGAACC
The DNA here is from genome assembly GCA_013397175.1 of Platysteira castanea. Taxonomy (NCBI): domain Eukaryota; kingdom Metazoa; phylum Chordata; class Aves; order Passeriformes; genus Platysteira; species Platysteira castanea. The sequence goes on along the minus strand of VYXC01007356.1, from coordinate 377,907 downwards.
ACGGGAGGAGAAACATTTGGCCAGTCAAATTAGTGATAAGTGTAATCTGGCAGTTAAGCTAAAGAGACAACTCCTTCTTACTTCAAAAGATAAAAATAACATAGCAGTATTAAATATAACCCAAACAAACAAAACATACTAACTTTGGCTGTATGCTGTCAAATATTTCTTGCAGAGCTAATGCCCCATATCTTACACAATACAAGTTAATGAAGACAAGGAAACCTGTAACAAGAAAAAAGTCCAAGTAAAACCCTATGTGAAAACAAAATAGCTTTAGAGTCAGCAGCAAAATACATTCTAACAAGTTTTTCAAAGGGATAGAAATAACAGTCTTTATACATGTTCAGTTTAAGTGAAGTACATGAACTTGCTGCCTTGAAATTTGCCTAAAAACTGATCTTTTCACATAGCACAACACAAGAACAAGGTGGTACAAAAAGACAAGAGTTGTTCCCTTTTCCCCTCACAGCAGATACAAAAAGGCATTAGAAAAGCCATTTGCAATTTTTTTCAGATGAAGAACCAAAAAATCTCTTCAATACTTTTAGCAGAAAACTTCACACAGCGCAGACTTTGAGGTGAGCTATGAGCCCCTTTGCACAGTTGCAGTGTACTAAAAGCACCACTTCCACTTTGTTTGTGGAAGACCATTAGAAACAACTCTATCATTCTTGGTCCTATCAGCTGGCATTAACCAGATTTTATAGGATTAAATAACAGACGCCGCATAATTTGTGTAGTGATAGCATCATTAAAATAACTTAATCAGTATGACAATCCTCTTGTGACAGCAGGAATAATAATCTGTCACAGCTTTGCCAGTTTAACATATAACCTTATCAATAAATTTAGTCATACTAAGGCAAAAATGACACAAAAGCATGGAGTATTTCACAGTACTAACACACAGCTACAGGTACTACAGGACGTGTGGTCAGTATTGCTGTGCTGCATGAGAGGAAAAGTTTCCTGCAATTGGCTGGAGATTAAATGGAGACATTTTCAGATAATGACATCACACACACTGGGAAAGGAGGAGAAATATGCAGTTCTTGTCCATTATTTTAATTCCATTCCCTCAATTTTTATGAAGTAAGTGTCACCTGCTATGGTGACTGCCCCACGCACCCCTCAGGATGACAAATAATTTGGAGCAAGTCCCTGGGGTCACCACTGTCCCTCCATCCACGCACCCACGGGGCCGACAGGACGTTTGTCCTGTGCAGCTGCACGCCCTGAACTGCTGCTGTCACCAGAGCTGTTCACACAGCAAGGAACTTACTTTTGATAAATTTTGTTGTTTTGGAATTTTGAAGTCTTTGGAATAGCAGAATGAAGATCTGTTTCCTGTACTGGTCAACTGATTCACTGGAAATTTAAAAGAATAGTTATTCAATTCGCACTAGGATTTTACTGATGCCACTTCACAGAAAACATGTAAAGAATTGTTAAAATCTATTAGACTGAAAAATGTGATTTTTCAGTTTTTAAAAATTAACATTTGGTATGTTTATACACTTCATATTAAAGTCTGCAGAAGTTAGCTTTAATTGTAATTTCAGCTCATACTCACGGAGGCATGTGCTCGATGATACTGTTTAGAAGATAGAACCCTTGATGATCATTAGCTTTAGAGGCAATCAACTTCTGGAACACACCTAACAAGCCAGGCTGTAAGAAAAGCAAATATAAAACCCTAGACAACAATTCTTCATATGTGACCTACCAGAAAATTGGCCATTACCATCTAAGGCACATAGCAAGGCAAAAGCCTTCATAACCTCAGCCAGGATTCAGTTTTTGCAGTTCAGGTCAAGGAGGACACATTTTGGCTTCTTCTCACTCACTCTTCTCAAGACTGTTCTGAACAGAACCTGAGAGTTCTCATTATCCACATGTTTAACGTGAGGCAAACAAGACAGGAAAACTGTGGAAACTCATCTGCTCACAGGAACTAAGAGCAGGAATTTTTCATCTCAGTTGACAAAAGCATGACAGCCTGGGATTTATCTTATCCACGTAATGGAAAAGCACCCAAAGAGCTACACTCAGAACATTAGTTTGTCTTTCCCTGCAAGCACAAGTCCAGCTGTTTGCTGCAGCTGCTGCTGCTCTGTGCCCCCAGCCCCGTGCCTGCAGTGAGCACTGCACTCACGATCTTGTCGGCGGCGGCGCTGGCGATGGTGCTGGCGCCGCGCTCCAGGTACGCCTGCAGCAGCCGCACCAGGGGCGGGATGTTCCCTGTCCTTTCCCAGAGCACTGGCTGCAGCAGGTGAGGAAACAGCGCCATGTAGGATGATGGGATCTCATTTTTATGCATTTCTAGCAGTAGGGACATCACTTGAAACACATAAGGAATGAACTCTGGAAGGGAAACAATGACATTTACAAAGTCAGACAACACGGTCACTGTCAGTTCCCAGAAACTACAAATCTATGGACTGAGCCCACAATTTTATCATATTATCACAAAGATTTCAATAAATAAAACTTTGAAGAAACCTACCTTCCCAAATGTAATTATTCCAAAAATTAGCAAGCATTGCATATATACACCTCCTATCTCCTCTACCCATTAATTTTTCAGAGTACACAAAACAAACTAGAAACAAGGCAATAGAATTCAGAATAATAATAAAAGGCTTTGGAGCAGTGATTGCTAGGTATTTTTAAAATGCTATTTAAAGATAAGTGAATGCTGTTGACATCCCCTATGGAAGAATCGAAACACTTTCAGACTGCTTCTCCCCTTGAATTTCCTGTGCTACAAAAACCTGCTGTAAGGTAAATCCTAGCAGCCAGCCCAGTGGAGACAGAACAGGCACTCCCTGACTGCCAGTACCTTGCACATCGTTCTGCAGGATCTCTGTGAACACCAGGAACAAAGCCTCCTCAAAGCTGCCCACTGCCTCCGGGTTTGCCTTGCACGTGATCCTTATTGACAAGCAGATTGACTCAAACATGTAATGGTTAAAGTGAGGTTTGCTGGGATTCTAAAAACAAGTTATAAAGAGATAAATCAACCCAAACTTGCAGACAAATCATTAATTTTGCTAAATATATTTTTTATTTCAATTGAAGACTAACGTAACATTTGGGACTAAGGATACTTGTAACTTATTTATTAATATGCTTATGAAATTAATTCCATAGATAAAAGCAAGCATAAAGATCTCTAAGGCATAAAGGAGAGGGGTTTTTTGCAAATATTTCTATGACTACAAGTGTTCTTCAAAAGCTCTATGTAAACTAGCAAACAGTAAAAATACCACAGAACAAAAAACAGAAAAAGATTATTTTTCAGTCCTTTAAGTGTCCAGTCAATTGTCTATTAACACTTCTTATATGCTGCAGCTGAGTTTCAACTGTACAGAGAAGTTGTTTTTTGGACAGTTGATGAAGGTATTCTAAGGCATTCCCTAATGTCAATGGTTAAGAATTTGGCCAGTCTAAACAAAAAACTAAGAGAATTTTACCCACCAAAAGCAAAAGGGTCATTTATTTAATTCAATCCCATATTTCAATGCCAATATTTATTATTAGCTTCAGATGTTTCATGGGCAAAGACAACAGGAATTGTGATAAAACCAGATAATTGTATTGGTGGCCTCTGCACAAGCAAGCATTTATACTAAAACAAACTAGCATTCCAGAAAGAGTTCATATGCTGCTTCTAAATTTTAGATGAAAGCAGGGAGAATGATCTGAAAATACGTTCTAAAAGGAAGGCAGTACCTCACCAGAATGCTGTTTCAACTTAGTTGAGTCAGAAAATATTGAACTATATAGAGTATTCTAACAGAAAACCACCAACAAGGTATACATAAGTCCTCAGGAAGACTGCTCTGAAAGGTAAAAGGTCTCTTTTGCTCTGTTTCTTTACCTTACTGACAGCCAGCAGTTTCTGTGTGAGCTGTGTGATGACAGAAGGGATGTATGGAATTATGGACTCCTGTAGCAGAGAAAAACTCCTCATGATGGCTGCAAATAAATGGAAAATGTTATCTTCTGAAGACAAAATACACTTCTGTCACTCAACGTATGCCTAAATCCTTTACCTTCTACTGTTAAAATAGGATCCCAAGGAATTAGGTACAGTAAGAAAGAGCACCTGCTGCAAGAATATTTGATTGTATAATCATGACAAAGCATAGAACAAAACCTCGTTATTCCCATTCTACAGAGGAGATTAAGTAACTTTACAAAGACCATCACTTGTCCTGGGAGAGCCTCAGACCTCAGCATCCTCTTAGCCATGATCAGATCCATCCTCTCATTAGCCATGACCACATCCCCGCTCCATGACCAGATTGCTCAGATCTTCCCCCGACACTGCCCAGGTAGCTGTCCTGACTACAAGACTTCCATTTGAGAAATAATTCCCCACAGTACCATTATGTTTAGTATTTCTCTTTGCTACCGTAAGTTTAGTCAAAGATGACTTGATACAGCCTGATGAGTAATGGCAGGCTCTTCAGCACATGTGCATAAAATAGGTTTTGCAAATAAAAATGTCAGGAACCTGTAACTGTTTTTACCTCAAGTTCACCAAGTTATTCTTACATTGCAGAACTCAGTAGGCATTTACCTTTCATAATGTATTCATTTTCAGACGAGCCAGGAAGCGTCAGAGCTTTGAAAAGGTTTGTTAACAGCACTTCTACAAACGGTGCCATTTCTGCAGCTGTAATGCTGTTAAGTGAAACACAGCTCTTAATGATGAAAGAGAGTCACAAACTTCAAGCCTTATACAATACCACAATATATGACACAAAGGATCCCTTACAGGTATTTCTTATTCTTAATGCACAAAATCTACGTAGCAATGAATTTATCTCTGCTTGAAAACTTACAGGGTGGTGTTATTTGTCCCTCTCATGGTAAACAGTCTTTCAAGAGCATGGGCTGCATAGGTATGGACCACAATACTTTCTGCTTGGAGGTGATTGATTAAGAGGGGAATAGACACCAGCAGTTGTTCTTTTGGTACCTACAAAAATAAAGCAACCAATCAGATGGTTCAACACTAGAGCACAACCAAGCTCATCAGTGACATGCAGAGCTTGGCAGAGGGAGAAATCTTGGGAGGTTCCTCCTGTTGCTACATCACACCTTGACAACCAGGAGGTATCTACTTCTGTCATCGCTCATATACCTCCCCTGAACACCAATGGCACATCTGATTAGCAGTAAGTGCAGATAATCCTAATGTATATTTCCCTTTCCATTTTCCTTTGTCTTAACAGGTAATTAAAAATACCAAGGTTTAAAAAACCAGTATCCCATATATTTCATCAAAAATGAATAAAGATAATCTAAAATTTAGAGTAATATTCAACATATTTTCTTACCCCATCTCACAAATCAGAAAAGGTAAAGGACAAAACTGCTGTACTCTGTAACAACTACTGCAATGGTACGAGCAATCAAGCGTATTTGGACTAACGCTGACTTGAAAATGTCTGAGTGTGTCACAGAATTAAGCAGCTAAGATATTCAGTGTTCCCACAGCATATGGACAGCATGTAGACTACACGTTAATTGGGTATTTATAACAATATCATTTACTTTCTAAACTAAAAATTCAGCATGAAGTGTTATATATGACTATCAAGCACCTGTTGAGTTAGCATATGGCCAAGTGCAATAAACTAGGCAAGTAGAAAGTAACAAGCTGCAATACGTTTTTATCACAAGAGTTAAAGAAAAACTTACTTGGTTTCTAAAAATCATGATATATTTGATACCATCTGCTTTTAGCACAGGGAATTCATTCACTGAAATAGAAAAATATGCAAACTTCGTTGATACTTCTCATACTAATATGATTACTGAATATGCACTATATATATAGGTGACACTTGACACTAAGTAATAATCTTCCCCCATAAAAAATAATACTGACAATGTTTTTCTACATTTCTTAGTTCCTGCACTTTGGTATGGGCACCGTTAGAATATCAGTTTTAGGTACAAATCACACCCCAGTGCCGTTAAGAGTACAGTCCAGCTCAGATGAAATCTCATCTTCTGGCTTCAATTTTAGGAGCCTCCAATTACACATTTCGAGACAACCCACTATGCTTCAAATATAGTAAGATAATTGTTGAAGTATAAAATAAACTACGTGGCTTTAATATAGACATCCAAACCTCATCAATAGGGGCTGATACAGGTCACGACCTGGCCTCAGTATTTTAACTTCTCACAGTTTTGTAGAGCATAGAAATTTACCATAAGGTCTCAAATACAGAAATCAAATTACTTGGATTCAACAAGTTTAAGCATGTAGCTGATAGCAACCATGTGTGTACATGCCCTGATCTAGCAGAGAGCAGGGGGTAAGGTGGCAATCCACCTTGCTGTAACAGCTCCTCCACTGCTGGCCAAAGAAAAATGGATTACTCTGGGCCAGGGGTTAACAGTCCCTGTCTCAGAGATTCTGCTGATAAAGGAGTGCTTCAGACTTCAGAAACAATGGTCACTGTCAAGGTTATGATATATCACAAAAATACCATATCAAAATTAACATTAACTTACCAGTAGCAGACTTTAAGTCAGGTTGAATGTGATTCACAAAGAATTCTGTCAGATTAACGAGTTCATTGGCCTGTGTTATTCCATGCTGGAAGAAGCAAAAAACAACTCTTATTTTTATATGCTGACATATAAACTGCTAGTTTTCTTACTACTTTTAAATACTGACCATTAGTTTTCTCTTAGAAAAAATGTGACCTCTTTTTAAACCAGGATTTTTAGACGGAGATTTTTCAATGAAGTGTTCTAAGTTGGTCTGTATTTGCCATTAAATAGCACAGAAAAAGACACAAACTTTTCAGTTTCACAAATGCTACCAGACTGGTTCCCAATACACACCACTAACAACTGCTGGGCAGCAGTACACCCCTGGCTTCAGGAAAAGACAGAACCTTCAGCAAAATTGCATAAAATGCTGTACTATGTTTGCTTCAAATCTGTCTTGTAAAGACACTGAGATTTGAACTGTAACAGCATTTTAAATATCTAGAAGTATATCTAAACTTGTTCCATAGGACATTTGATACAATGCTCCTGTTTCCAAATCCAGGTTAGCCCAGCTGTGGTTTTTCAGTGTCTCCAGCCTATTAGCTGCTTTCTCCCCAACAAGTAATGAGATCCACTTCCAGCCATCATTAGCATTCACATGTCATTTACAGATCAAACATCCAAGTAGCAGGAAACCTCGGGAAATATCATGACAAGAACTCCAAGAGTCCTTTAAATTCCTTTTAGTCTGCTTAACACATCTGATCATCTTCTGTAAAGCTCTATTTGCCTTCCATGGCTTCCAGAGTGCCTCAGGACCATGTAGAGCTCAGACGTTCCAGACCCGAGCCAGTTTTGTTTCTTTGTCTGGCTGGATCCCACAGGCCAGTCAGGCTGGCCACATGGCCACTGTGCCCCATCTACCTGATGGTCAGATACCACCAACTGTGGTAGGATTATATAAAGGACAGATTTTAATCTCATCAACATCAACTACTGCACACAGTTACTCCCATCCTGAAGCAGCTTAAAACAAACGGCAGGCCTCATCTGCACTGTAATACCTGAATGCAGACAGATTACAATGAAGAGAATGTAGAAGTACCTTCTGTGTTTGAGCTTTGGATGCCAAAGACGTAACAAGGTAAATAGCTGCATCTTTGTGCTTCCAGTTAACAGATGGATTCTTTGCATACTCTTGCAGCATAGAATTAACGTATCCAGAAAAAATCCCCGTCACAGGTCCTTCAAAAAATTTGCACAAGCCTCTGACTAGATCACAAGCTGCTCTGCGCCTGGTGTCAATATCTGCATGAGAACCAAAGATTCTTTGGATATGAGAAAGCATATAGCTTTTCATATTAATAAACAAAATAATCAAAACAGTATCAGCTTCTCAAGTTACAGCCACACCCCATGTTAATTACTGCAATCCTCCACACTGATGTGTAAGAACACATGTAAGCCTTTTATTTCCTGTCACAGCTGGACTACCTGTACACCGAGGAGAAGGGACACCTGCCCCTGAGCAGTGCAGCAGACGTGCAGGGGGGCTGGAACTGGCTTGACGTTATGCACCCAAGCACACTGGGTCTGGCTGGCAGGGAGCTCATTTTCCCCCCAGCAGCCCACGAGGTGCCGTGCTGTGTACCAGTGCCCAAAGCTGCTGGCAACACCCAGGCTTTGGCTGCTGCTGAGGAGCACTGCCAGGGTGTCAGGGCTTCCTCCTCCTCCTCCTGCTCTGCCTTCCCAGCAAGCAGTCTGGGGCAGGCAAGCAGCTGGGAGGGGACAAGCTGGGCAGCTGATCCAAGCTGGCCAACAGGATATTCCATGCCGTATGACATGCTCAGCAGTAAAAACTGAGGGGAGGGGGTTTGGGGGGAGGTAGCCATTGCTCAGGGACAGGCTGGGCAAAAGTCTGCCTGTGGGCAGTACTGAGTCATTAACTTCTCTCCTCTTTCCTTACTCTTTCTTTCACTTAAACTGTCTTTATCCATGAGTCTTCTCACTTTCACCCCTTCCACTCTCTCCCCCACCAGACTGCAGCAGGGTGGAGCACAAGGCAGCTGCTGGCCCATCACTCCTGACAGGACATTTTTGTAAAAAACTTCACAAATACCTAAAACGCAGCCAGTCTTGGATAAGAATGATAAAATGTTTTCTTGGAAAAAGTTCAAAAATTTTTCCTCCAATTCTGTCCTCCACTGCAAGCATATAGTAATTGCTTAAATCTATTACGAAAAGCCATTACTTCCAGAGTGTCCATCAGTGACCTGCTGGGGCCCAAAAGCGTCACACAGACCTAGGTTTGGCTCAGTCAGGCTCTGGCCTGGCTGCAGAGCAGGGCCTCCCTCAGCACTCCAAGCAGCTGGGCCAGCACAGCCATGTCCAGGGCAGTCCCTGCTCTGAACACATGCCACGTCCCAGGCTGGCTGCTCTCCAGCTGGCCAGAGCAGTTTGTATGCAACCCCAGGCAGAATTTCAGTTTAAACATCACAGTCTCTCCCTGTTATTTAAAACTCCACACACAGGAACTAAATACACAACTGGCTACTACTCAGCATTGACTTACAGGCTGTACTTGCTGAAATGAGAATGTGGGCAGTGCAGAAGACATACCAATCCAATTAAGGAAAAAGCCCTACAAAAACACTGTTCAAACCAGAAAGACACCGTGATGAGCATATTGTGACAGGAGACTTGATCATAGACTGGATAAAATCCAGCTGGGGGTGGTGTGTGGAACTCTTCTCAATTTCAAAATGAAGTTACAAGAGCTTCATTAAATTGCTTCAGCTCTTTAGAGCTATATTTAAAGACCAAGTATTCTTAGTATAAATCTGTGGATTACCAGATCCTTCCAAATCCCTTCTTATATATTCTTCAGAATTATCTTCAAATGCTTCTTCATCAGCCGCTGAAAATATAAAATACATGGAAGTTTAAGTACTGAAGTCTCTGGTTTTTATGGTAAAAGGGTGTATCATTATCAACTTGCTGTTTTTTCCACAGACTTTTCTATAACATTAATAGTAATTAATCAGAAATATCCAGCCAGACTAGTCTGTTTAGCTTTTGTCCCACAAACTAGTCTTTCATACCCATGGGCTGATGTATTCATTCAAAGAAAAACCTCCAACACATATTCAATGCCAAGTGTATTTGAAGAGGCTCTCAGAGCCACAGACTCAAGAGAGAGAAGCTCCTTATCACTGCAATATGTTTTCAATGCACTTTAAATATAGGATCAATATGAGCCCATCAAAAGTTGGAGAACTAAATATTATAATTTGGTAGGCCTGATATTCCTGCCTATTTAGGCTCCCTGAATTATTCAGATACTCCCTTTAAGTGTGGAAATTTATTGGTGGGGCATAACCTAGACCTCCTACACTGGGATTTCAACATGAAAAATTAGGTATATTCATATAATTCTACAAAGCTCACAGGACAGCAATCTGCTGCAGAAACTTGGGTTTGAATCTAGCACTAAGGTATACAAGAGGGAATCCTCAATTCTTAGTCCTGCAAAGCAACACGTCATGATAATTAGTTAGATTTTTGTTGTGTTTTTGAAAATTTAAGTCTCAAAAAGTTACCTCTAAATTCCATATTGGGAACAATAACTTTTTCACAGATGCTTGTCAATGTATTCTGGTCTTCAAACAGATGCTTGTAATGTGGTCTCTCACAAACTGAGGCCAGAAACTGGATTGCGTTACTGACCAGCTACAGCACCACAAACAGAACACAAAGCTTTAGCGTGACTCATCAATTTATAATTTATTATTAAACTTGACAAGATCAGATTTTAGCAACTCACCAAGTCATACTTCACTTCCTGGCCTGTTGTGACTAACAGATTCCAGATTGCTGTTACAAAACGTGGCAGGTAGGGCTGGAATTCTTCATCGTATTTTTGAGCATATAAAGCAGCATTATCACAAATTTGTGATTTCAAGAGCTCCAGCAATCCAGCTTCCTCTTCATCCTCACATAAAACAAAACTAAGAACTTAAACATCCAAACTTCAACACTACTTAAACATTAAAAGTATCAATGTAATACTTGTTTTTAAGTATTTTTAAGTGAAATATTTACATCAACATTTCATCACGTTCTAAACAGGTGAAAGAAATCCCCCTCATGTCCCTAGAACTACTGTATTTTACTGATCTGTACCCAAACTGCTTTTCAAGTTAGAAATCATACCTGCATTTCAAATCAAGGTACTATGAACTTGAAAACAGACACAATAGTTCACACAAAATTAATTTACAAGTGTAATATGAAAAAGATAACATGAGGCATTGAAAAATATGCTTAGAAGCCACTGTATCATGATTCTTTAATTGGAGTGGCTGTAGAAGTTCCCTCCCCTTCCCCAGATCAGCACAGATGTTTCTGGAACCACAATGAGAACTGGGAAACTGAGCTGGAGTTAAAAACAACCAACTCAACCAAACACCACCCCAGTTCTGTCCGCCCCTCTCCCCTCACCCCACCTTCCAGCTTTACTGCCTGTCCCAATTCAGCTGCACGAGTGCTTGTGCTGGGAGCAGCCCACAGACACCAGACAAAAGAGCAGCAAAGCCTCTTTTAGCAGCAAGGTAACTAGAGCACAGGATACACTTAACATGCCTCCCTATGAGTTGTCAAGAAATTTATATAGTTGTTTTGGCTCCATCAAGTGGCAAACTATTGTGCTATATCTGGAAGACATCAGCATTTAAAATGCAGAAAATATGCACAAAAATAACTGGAGCTTTGCTGACCTGGTATCAGCTTCCACTGGTGAAATAACTGACTCTTTAACTAGACCAAGACAACAAATGCTGAAGTACTTAGAGATGTCCTGCCCTCTATGTTCAACTGTTTCAAGCTCTTTAAGACACTCTGTTTCCTAGAACATAGTGCCCTGTGATGCCAATGGTCAAGTTATTTCAGCAGCTGTTCTTGAAAGAATCAACTCAGTGATGAGTATTAGTAATTTGATTTCTGTGCACAGCTGGGTATACCTGTAACTGTCAAACAACTTTAGGAACTGAACCTCAAATTCCTTAGACAGCAGAGCAACTTCTCTTAAACTCCATTTTCTTACAGTTATTCTACTCCTTTGTTTGCCCCACAAAAAAACCACTGCATTGTTCAGAATTAGACCTAACTTGTCAGTCCACCGTCCCCCCTACAGATGCAAACCAGGTGGTTTATGCAGTACTTACATCAGTCTGCAAGAGTTTATTATCCAAAGTTAAAAGGCTATGAAAATTTGTCATCCATGTTTCCATGTTATCCTCAAAAAACTCAGGAAGATCCTGTGAAGGAAAAGTATAAATCTACATCTTAATTTCTGATTGCACTGCTTAGATAATATACCTACACTGGAAGTAGTGCATTCACCTTATAATCTGCTGAGGGACAACAACCTGTGGAAAACAATCTTCAAATTGAAACAGTGTCCCCTCCTCCTCCCAAACAAAAACTGTCCTGGCAGAGCCCCGGCGTACAACTAGCTCCGAATAAACTGGCTGCTTAGACTCTGAACAGCTCACATTTTTATAATGAATGAGCCTTATCACCTCACTCTCAGAATGAGAGCACAAGTCTCTTTTAACTCCAGCTTGTTCTTTTGCCCCCTATGGAAGAACAGCCCAAGGAATCCAGGCACACACTTCACAGTTCATGTTGAGACACTAAATAAATGTCACCTCAGCAAGGGAGCTTTTCACCATACAGCACACTTACTAATGTCCAAAATGTAGATCTGATCCCAAACCCAGACAACCCACACTGCTCCCAGAATTACTTGCTCCTACAGTGCCACAGAGCTGCTACACATAACAGACTTTCACCTACATGACCCACTTCCTGTCAGTCCAGACAATTTATAAAGGGGCACAGTGAACAGAAACTCAAGCACTGGACTCCTGCCTTTCCCAGCTCCTGCTCAGAGGCCCCATACAACACCTCCTTGAAGCAACACCAGCTCAGACTCCCTCAAACTTGTGTTTACCTAGGGCCAAGCTAATGTCTTAAATAACCCATCCTTACTGGGCTTTTACTCCAGTACATGCACTGTTGATTTTTTTTCTTTTTGCCATAAAGCATGGCCTTAAAGGCTGCCTCAAATGAATTCTACAGTAACAGCTTCATCAGAACAAAGTGAAACTATCGGGAGAACAAGGAGATTCACCTGAAAATTTAAACTGTAGAACAGCTTCGCAATTAGAATGAGAGAAGAAAAGAGAACCTTCAGGGCACTGGCATCATTTGCATGTGTGCTGCAAAGTTCAATAGTTGCCTAGAAAAAGATGCAATATCATCAAGCACAAATCCCACACCAACATAAATTATTGGCAAGTGTCATGGAATGTTTTTTTTTAAACAGAAAAATACAGTTATTTTTTATCTTCTTATCAATCTTGTTAGGTCTCACTTCATGACTTGAATTTAAACCCCTTTAACAGCTTTGAACAACAATTCTTGAGTTTCAATTTTACAGGCATCCACAACAAGCAATTCAGAACATTAAACTTGTTTTAGAAATGACTCAACAAGAAATACCTTAAAGAGATTTGTCAAGGGTAAAGCAAAGGCATCAAGAACAAGTTTGATCTCTGTCCATAATTCATTTGACTTAAATTCATGGCGGTACCTGACAAGTAAGAGAGAAACACGTGAAAAACAGAATACAGTCTTCACATTTATTACCAAATTAATTCACACAGAATTTTGTTTTGTGCTGAACTTTGAAACAAATACTGTGAAGTAAACAAGAGCTAAACGACTTAGTTCAAAACCATGCAAGGTATGCAATATAATAACTACTTAAAAGGCATATGTAGAAGTCACAACTACAGGCTTTGTAGATCTCCAAAATAAAGTCTAACAGTAAAACATGCCAGCTGAGCAGAAGTTTTACAATCCATACACAAACTCCTTTATTTCCAGTACCTTTTAAATAACGAGTGAGCGGTGCGCAGAACCCCGTTGATGACGTGGAAATCTCCGCTCTGAAAGCGATTCACCATTTCTGTCAGCAGGTCTGGCCACTTCTGAGGGAAGTCCTCCCGCCCAATGATACTGATGGCGTCACTTAACTGCAAAGGAAAGGGAACTGTTATGTGACAGAACAGCACGCTGCAGTCAGCCAGGTGCTGCCAACATCTGAGAAAACCCTGGTTATTCTTGTCAGATTCAAAAATCACTGGGTCAATTATCTACTACTTTCCACACAAATACAAAAATCTCACCCTAAGTTCACACAGTCTCACTTTCTAAAATCGCTGTTTAACTGCCTAATGCTAAACTTAGCTATAAAATTATACAGTAATTACCTTAAAAAAATGTTAGAGTAGGTAGAAATACCTGTAACAATATTCTTGAAGTTATTTGGATCAGGATGAGCTCACTGGTAAGGGAACTGAGCTCTGCCAATAACCATAACTTCTAGACATTTTTAGAATATTCCCAAGGTTTCATGGATACAACCAGGAATGACAAATTACCTGCTTTTGAATTTGTTCCGGGCTGCTAAGCATCAAGGGCACTATGTTGGCTTTAATGGCTATTCTGTCCGATTCACATATTTTGTTTGGTTCATCCTCAACCTAAAACGAAAACAACAATTAAGTTATGGCCAGTATTCTCTAGGCAATGAGAGATGATCAGCACTTCAGAAACCAACTGCTTAAACTGATTTATGTAACTATTACATTGCTGAAGAATGTAAGAAGTTGACCTGTTAGAGACACTGCCTTCAATGAATCTGGAACAGCAGTATCTGAAAAAAGCTGAAAGAAATAATGTCCTTCTGTAAAACTTTGAAGAAGTTTTTTTTCTCCTTCCCTAAGGGTAACTTTTCAGGTCAGCAATTGAGCAGCAGTTAGGGTGGGTGCACACAGCAATAGAATCCCCACATTTAACCAAATCTCCTCTTCCACTACACCAAACAGCACCTCTGCCAATCCCACAAACTGATTTTGTGTGAGCTGCCTCGAGCCATACTTTCTAGAGACTGTACACAAAGTGTAGGTTACACAATCAAAACCTTAACATTGACTTTAAGAGTTATCTAACCAGTTCAAAATATCAAACCGTTCCGAGTCCAGTCAGTCAGCAGTGCCAAGTAGTAGAAAATTGCAAAGCTGCTACTAAAGAAATAAAATGAGCTGGCTTGTCCCAACCACTGACAGCAGTGAGTCACACTATCTGTGATGACAGCACTAGAGTTCAGAGATCTTGAAATCGTCTAGTAATTAAAAGAGAAAAGCACCTCCAGAGAGTCAATCAATCTTAAGATACCTTAAACCTGGTGGTACCACCACCCTCCTTCTCACATCCCTTTTACCATCTTCCCATAAACTCAAATCAAAAGTCAGCAATTCCAGAATTTCAAGGTATGCTTATCTCTAACACCAGTCACTAGTGGGGTTCCCCAGGGCACAGTACTGGGGCCAGTACTGATTAATATCTTTACTGATGATCTGGATGAGAGGATCAAGGGCTCCCTCAGTAGGTTCACAGGTGACACCGAGTTGAGTGGGAGTGTGGATCTGCTGCAGGGCAGGAAGGCCTTCAGTGGGATCTGGACAGGCTGGATCCTTGGGCTGAGGCCAAGTGTGCAAGGGTCCACAAGAGCCAGGACCTGCTCTTGGGGCACCACAACCCCATGGAATGCTCCAGGCTGGGGCAGAGGGGCTGGAAAGCTGGGAAACGACCTGGGAGGGCTGGACAACAGCAGCTGAACATGAGCACAGGTGTGGCCCAGGGGGGAAAGAGGCCAGTGGCCCCGCGGCTGTGCCAGCCCCAGTGTGGGCACAGCCCCAGGGCAGGCACAGCCCCAGGGCACTGCCCATCCCCTGTGCTGGCAGCTCTCTAAAACAATACTTTCTACCCTTAAATAAACTTCACGAATGCTGAAAGCTCTGAATTAAAAATACTCCTGATCTCTTCAAAACAAAGGATGAGATGGGATTAAACATCAATACTTGTATTTGATCACCAAAAACACTTCCAAGTGTAAAACTGGCAGGGCCACCAAAATAAACTGCCCCAGCAGCACCTGCTGATGAATGGTACCATCACCTTGAGCTGCAGGGCTGGACAAAGACGTTTTCAACACAGATACAGGCCAAACAAGCCAGCCTGTTTGTAGACACTCCATAATCACTCCAGTTTAAATAATACTAGTTAGTTGAATGAGCTTTCAATACTGCGCTTCTGCAAAATATGTGTATAATGTTAGAGAAAACTATTTGTTCATCATTTTATCACCCAGCTCTAGTAGTTTTTAACAGGAGGAACTTCAGTGGCCCAGGTTTTAGTCCCTCATTAGTAAGTTACACCTTGTGTTTGTTCTCTGAATGATCGACTGCATTTCCCAAAGCACAGACACACACATTCCTCAGGGTTACTGCAGAACACCTTAGTGAACCTTGAAAGGATGATTAAGTCTTAGCACAATTCCTCACTAGGATACCTACAATTCTCCAGTTCCTTTTAATATAATTCTTGAATGTTACAGATGCACAAACTTTGATGACATTTTCCTGTGATTTCTCCAGCAGTGTTAAGAGTAGCAATGGATAGTTCTGGCTTCCTTCCACAGATTCAAGGAACTTTTCCGCTGTAAGAGAACATACTGGGGTTAGCAAAAGCTGAACTGCTTTCTCTAATGGGAATCCTACGATTTCTCAAGTGTCTGTTTAAAATACACAGCACAAACACTTCCCCAGAGCTTCACAGGAACATGTCTGACCAAAGGTATCACAGGGTCTTTGCTCCCGAGCACCTCAGTGCTCCTGCTGCCAACACCAGCTCTCCGATCCCCAGCAAGATGGGGAAATACTGCCTCCTCCCCCTTGGAAAAGCCATAACCCAAGAGAAGTAAATCCCAGCTTGTTGTGAACAGCAGCACTGTTTTAAATAACAACAGTGCAAAAAAAAATTTTTCAAGAATATGGAAAAATAAAATCAAAAAAAGCAGATAAAATTATTTATACTTATATCCATCCCTCATTAGTCTTTTAAGGGTTAAATTCTAAAAGGATACTGATAACTTCCACTGAAGTTTGCTACACAGAGACAGAAGAGCCAAAAAGAAATGGAACTTTCTTGTTCTCACTCATGAGAATCACTTACCAGGACGCCTTATAGCAGGATCTGGATCTAGTGTTTTCTTTAGATATTCAGTTAAAGTTTGTAAATTGGCATC
Source organism: Platysteira castanea (assembly GCA_013397175.1). NCBI lineage: Eukaryota > Metazoa > Chordata > Aves > Passeriformes > Platysteira > Platysteira castanea. Next base: position 361,163 of record VYXC01007356.1, on the reverse strand, counting down.
ACTGAGCTCCATTTTGGCAGAACCTAAAACCTATAAGTAGTTTTGTTACAACCAGAGATCAGAAAATCTATCCCAAAGCTACACGTGTAAAACCAGATCCACAGAAGCAACATCAGCTCTTTTCGACAGCACCTCCCAAGCACAGACCCAACCAAGGTGCACCAGGCACAGGAAACATTCCACTTCTCAAGCTACAGGTAACTGTTAGTGTCTGGTTTATGGACCCAAAACTCCAGAAAAGGCTCACACATCCAGCAGTCATGAACCAGGTACAGCCAAAAGATGATCTCTTGCCCTTTCAGGACAACAGGAATTTGGTTCTGCTTTTGAGAACTGTCAGCCCCAGAAACTGCTCCTGACTGAAAAAGCTGAACAGTCCTGCCCTACATAATTGTAAATAAAACATTTCAAAGTGTGTTGAAAAGTTAAGGTTTTTTTAAAAAATCAAATACTCCTTATCAAAGAAAAATCTCAAAATAAAATACTTTTTAAAAAAAGAGACAAAAGACTGGGCAAAGCCAGACGCTTGGTCCTTCCTGTAAAATTAGTTCAGTCTGGGGTGGGAGCTCACTGAAATGCAATACTTTTTACAGAATAACTTTGTGCAGTAAGTCCATATTGCTCCTCTCTAGTAAGCCTCCCACATGTGTTCTTATCTGTACCACATTTACTTCACAGCTTGCATTGCAATAATTAAAATTACAGCAATACTACAACAATAAGATGTGCTTTAATGGAGATGTTCTTCTGGACATCATCAATCCAGCCCATCCTTCCTACCACCAGCAGCACAGCTCACTCCCAACAAAGGTTATGAGGAAGCAAAGGTTTCCACTTTTTCTCTGGAGTTTCTATTTAGTAAGATTGACTGAAATTTACCTGTCCCACTTTGGAGTTGTTTCATGCTGATCATCAGTGCAATAAACACAGTTTTATATAAGCATGCTTGCAAAGGCAGTGAGCTTTAGTGACACAATTTTTAAGTCAGCTACAGCATCTATATAATTTAAAAAGACAGCAGCAGTATCCTCTTGAATTAAATGAATGTTAATAAGCAAATCAGATCCTAATATATTTTGCAAGAAGTAAAACTCTACCTGAAGAGTCCTCCCTCCCATGTTTCCCTTTGCTTTTACTTGGGGTTTACTTGTCTGTAGTCTTGTTCACCAATTCACATCCACCAACATATTTTGACCTGTTACCTACATGTGTCTATTTCCTTCTCTTCCTCTGGCTCTTCATGTTTGTTTTCCAGTACAAAAAACACTGATGGTACTTGAGCTGGAGTGGTATGATGCTTTGTGTTGTGTTAGAACATGTACCTCCAGAAAAGGCCTCAGAACACCCATAAAACGTACATAACACATCACCTGCTTTAGGTGATGCAGACCACTTACAGAGAGGAAACCCAAACCCAGGCAGAACGTGGCCGTGCCCCTGGGGTTCGGATCGGGAAGAGCTTCACACAACTCCATCCCCTCACCCAGCACTGACCGAACACCTCCCACGTGCCGAGGGATGTTCGGCCGGCCGGCCCCGCGCCCTCCCACGCTCCCGCGGCTCCACCGGCCCGCCAGGCCGTGCACCCGCGGAAGGCTCGGGGCTGCTCCGCCCGTCCCGGCGCCGGACCGCGCCTGCCCCGCTCGTGCTGCCTCGTGCGGCGGCCGCTGCAGAGAGG
>VYXC01007356.1:310140-359310 GCA_013397175.1 Platysteira castanea | reverse complement strand
TAGCAGCAGCGGCCGCCTCGCCCCGCCCCGGAACGGGGCCGAGCGGGGCCCGGCCGCAGCGCAGCGGCCCCGGCCTTGCCGAGGGAACGGGAACGGGCCCGGGCCCGCGGCGGAGCAGGGGCGAGGAGGCAGCGTGCGCGGGGTATGAAACACGAACCAGAACCCCCCGACCCCGCAGAGAAGCCCGAGTGGCGCCGCAGGCTTTGAGCAGCTTAAGGAACTACCTGAGCAAAGAAGCAACACTTCGTAAAACTTTATTGATTTATCACTTGATTAAAGTATGGAATATTATAACTATTATACATCGTATTTTCATGTAGAAAACTTTACACAGTTTTTCATATTATATAATTTTGGTATTCTCTCAGAACTCTATACATCCATTGGCAAGGAATGGTCTTTAAATTATTGATAGTAAATGCACTTAATACGGAGATATTAAAACTCAGGCATTTTAAATATGTGAAAACATACATTTTAAACAAAGGTGCTGAACAAACTGAACTTACAGATTAAAGGGAAATGTACTTTTGACAGAGTTACTATTTTTAATCTTTGTCCTGAATAGCAAGACTGAGCTAAAATCTGGGGGTCGGCGGTTGTGGTAATAGGTGGACATTGGTTTAGGTTGTTCTGCTGACCGTTTGGAAAGTGAGATACCAGACATGGACAACAAACTGCTGTAAAAACAACCTTTTCCTGGACTGTAAGACACAACAGCAGCAACATGAAGGGAGTTTTTAATCACCACGAAAGGGAGGCTTTAGAGTTTTCCTCGTTAGCATCCTCTCCCCCTCCCTTCCCTCAGCAGTCTGAAAGGAGAAGTAACAGCAAACCCCATGGAGTCTCCATCATTTATGCCATGACGGTGGCTGAGTTGCAGATGGATCTGTTGCACAGACACGTCCGAGAGGTGACTTTCTCCCATTCCCTGTTTGCACAGTCCTCTCCAGGCGGCGAGCCCGAGCGGAGCCCGGGTCAGTGGAGGCGGGGAGAAGGAACAGGAGGGCTGAGTTGCACTGGGATGACTGCAGGTTCTGCCCTTTCTGAGGAAAACCAACAAGTGCTGTGGACATAACCTGAACACACCCTGATTATTGCTCTAATGGGGACGATTGCCCGCAGAAACGAGACAGGATTAAGGCTCTGACAATGCAATTGCATTCCAGTCCCTTCTCCATGTACTGCAGGCTCTGGGATGGTTGGATAGCACATGCGGAGCTTCAGCAGTTTGTAACTGGTATAATTACAACAAAAGCTTTTCTTAAGGAAAAGAACAGTCTCAGACCAAAGGCTGAAAGGAAGCATGGATTAAACATCCTTATCCTATGTGCAGAGAGAGTACAGATGCTGCCCCTTACAGTAAAGACAGCCCATAAGCCAACTGTGAAGTCATTTAAGAACGATCTCAAAATTGAGACTTGTTTCAAGACACGACTGTAGGGCTTTCAAACCTGTGACACACAGAGGAGCATGCAGCTGGACCAGGTGTGTCTGATGGGACACGAGGGAACCCATTCCATGAGGCAGGAACACATTCCAAATCTGAAAAATAATGGTTCAAATATTTTTCTTAAGACTACCTACAACCAGAAGAAAAGGAATAGCATATTTTTACAGATTTAAATAGAATTAAAATAAATACTTCATTTTCTGCAGTATCCGATGCAGTGACAGTCCCTGGGAATGAGCAGCTACACGAGATGCAACACAAAAGGATATTTCAAATGCAGCAAGTTAAATACCAGCATTGCTTATTTTTCCATCTTCTCCTATTGTCATATATAGCCATATACTCCGTTCTACTAAATAGCAGTGCATAGATTTAACCTAATGGACATTTAAAAGTCAAAGAGCCACATCCACCACTTACTTTTCTTTGGTTAAAAATAAAAATAAACTGTCAAAGCCATGTCACTACTACTGACTGCAAAACCTTTCCCAAGCAATGCTTACATAGGACAAGCTGATGTACTGAGGAGCACCATAAAAACCATTTGGAAATAGATCACAAAAAACGAACAAAACAAACAAACACCACCAACAACAAAAAACGCCCCAAAGACAGCACATTCCCAGCAGCTCAGAGCAGCGTATCCCAAGACAGCCTCACCTGAGGCCATCCACCCAGGAAACTCAACTCAAGAACCAATATAATGTTGTACACTTAGTTCCATTCAAGTAGGTAGGTTGTTGTTGCTGTTTGTTGGTTTGTTTTTTTCTTTAAACACTGTTAATATATTAAGTTTGCTATTCTGGATAGCACAGCAGTTAATATAACACTTAGCATTATTTGAGGAAGTGGAGCCTCTCCTCCCATCCTGCCACACTTTCCTGGTTTAGAGAAGTCTTGAAATTTGAAATTTAAAATTATTTTAAAGGTCAATACAATATTCTGTTATGGAAACATTGTCACAGAAACCCGATGCATTTCAAAGAAAGAAAGAAAACCCTCTTGGGCAAGCAAAGCTGTGGTGTCATGTCACATTTTGCTTCACAGATAACCTTCAAAGCACAGAATTCTGTTGGTAACTTTGAGCACGTGAATGAATTTGTTTAATTTTGCTCGAGCAGTTTTTTGGAAATTCAGGTTTTTTTAGATGCAACTAGGAACTAAGAGTTGAGAACAAAAATCATTTGCACAAAATGACAAAACAGAACTTGCAAATTTGCAGTAAAACTAAAATTAAGTCTCGGAAGATGCAGTACTGATACTAATTTTTTTTTAAAGTCAATTGCTAAACAGGAGGAAAACCTTCTCCAAATACCCTACAGGCTGTCCACTGCAACAGCCCTGCCTGGCCTGGTCCTGGACACAAAGGAAAACCCAGAGGGATCTTGGGTGGTCACTGGCCACTGCAGTTGAGTTTATTATGAACACGTGCCAACAAGCCTACACAAATACAGTCATTATTTCCAAGGGGCATAACTTCTGTGGAGAGATCCAACGATTTATCAGCTCTAGCTGGGATGCAAGACTGAGCAGTGGATAAAAGACTAGAGGAGACATACGGGATTATACAAATGATTAGCACTGAAACAGAGACTGCACACCTACTGTATTGACTCTGTACGCAATAATTTAAATAAAACTGCTGACACTTTTGCAGGATGGACAGAACAGGATTATTTTCCTCGTTCCCAAATGCCATTGTGGTAAGAATAACTTGCTCCTGTGGTGACACGCCAGGGTCCCATTTTTCTCCCATGCACTTCAATCCATCTCTGGGCACAGCGTTAGGTACAGGCGGTGTACCAGCCTCACTCCGAGCTGCCAGGAGGGCAGGTTGGTGCCAGCTGTGCTGCCTGCTGCTCCGTGGTGCAGATGTTGAACACCAGCCCTATGCGCAGGAAGAACTTGCGCAGCACGGCGCGCAGCTCGGGGATCAGGTCGAACTGCATGATCTCACACAGGTACGGGTAGTACGTGGAGGCGTGTGCCCTGAACTGGCCAAACACAAAAACAGAACATCATGCTCTATCGCTAGAGGAAAATGCAAAGTTTGACACATTCATGGCTACACCAACTTGTTGAAACACCAGGTCTCACCCCAGCCCTCCCCATGGCCCAAGGGCACCGAGCTCCGTGCTGTCTGCGACAGCAGCGCACACAGGGCCTGCCTTTGGTGTTACTCCCTAAGCAGAGTCAGGTTTTTGTGACTTCTCAGCCTAGAGGTGGTATCAGGGTCTATTTGTAGCAACATGAATATTTCCATTCCCTTTTCTTCAAAAGGGCTAAGATCCTGAAAATTATTCTTGCCATCAAGGAACTGGAATTCCAATTTTACAGTGGTGAAATTCACCCTCACCATTCCTGTGCAGCTGTAATACAGCACAGATTAAGGAAGAATTATTATCATACGACTAAATTTTTGGTCCCTGCTGCAGAGTGTCAACCACTTACTACGGGTATCCCTTACTGCACTCTCACTGGGCTTTTATATGAAAGCTGTTCAGGAATTCCATCCACATTCCCACACAGTGGGAATGGCATGGATGCAGCCCCATTTCCACAATGCAGGATGCCTGCAGACAGTGGAGCTGCTGTGTGAGAGGAGAGCGCTCGCTGTGAGGAACCTCCCTCCTCCAGTCCGCATGGAAAGCAAGACTGAACTCAGACTGAAGCAGGAATGAAAAACACTCAAATGCAGACATGACTTCCAGCCCCTTCTTACCTTATCATCACTGATTTTTAGTGTTTTTGTTAAAAGCAACAGCAGGAGGTTGGTCCAGGCTTCTCTGTGGCTTTCTGAGTTGACAGTAATAAAATACGCCAGGGCTTCACTGCACACACTGGAGAGATGGCACAGTTCACACAAACCATAAAGAAAACCCTTACAAAATTTTTGATTACGTGCTCTGTTTGTCCTCTCAGTGTACTTTGTTTTCAAGCAAGATGCACTTCCATGGGAAAGTTTTCAATCACATGCAACAATTTTAACTACACAAATTTCCTTTTTCTGGCACAGGAATTGTTCCAGATAAGTGAACTGAAATACTTTTCATGTTGGCGACAGAGAAGGAAAAGTCTAATTTGCCTGATAAACATTTTGTAATTGAAGTGCTGTCACTTTCAACCTGCAAACATTATTTCCTGACCCTGACATTGGGACAGCTTAGGCAACAGCACCATGAGAGAGCTCTCCCTCAAAATTTGGACTGGTTCAATAGAGATCTGCACAGGTCAGCATCACAGATTAAGGAAGAATTATTATCATACGACTAAATTTTTGGTCCCTGCTGCAGAATGTCAACCACTTACTATGACTATTTTAAGGACACTCTTAATTAAAGGAGGACTGAGCAGATTAACATGTCCATACATGCTGGTAGATCAGGATCCACTGTATTGGTACCAAGAGCAAGTTGGGAGATCTTCACATTTGGTAAGAGACTAGTACTTTCAACTTTTATGTACCAACTCACCCAAATACCTTTTTATATTTATTTAGAATTATTTTCTACATTTGTTTAAATTCCAGGTGTACAGCAGCTCATACTGCACTCTTTTTCAATTAGCATCTCCTATTATACCCCTATCCCTACGTATTCAGATGGGAAAACTATTCAGACACTACACTTCCATAAAGAAAAGCCTATGTCAGGCAAGAAGGTGCCCCATCTATCCTAAGCAGGTGCTTCCTTACTGCTGAGTGACCTCCCAGTGAGGAGTGGCCCCTGTCTCTGCCCTCCCCCCCGGGCAGGGCTGTCCTACCTGAGCAGGCGGCGCTGCACGGCGTCCCAGGCCTCCCGCCGGCCCTCGTCCGCGTACATCCGGAACAGGAGCCGCAGGCAGCACGCCAGGCTGCTGGTCTCTTGTTTTAAGAGATTGGGCTTTGATTTACCCTTGAACCCTAGAAATCAGTCCCACACAGGAAGAGAGAGAACATCCACAGTTGGTGTTACTAGCCAAAAATAAATTTTATCAACAATACCTGCACTAGTGACCAGTAGTGATTTCTTGTCCAGATAGTATTTCCTCCTTCTTGATTTTGATTGAGTTCTGATTTATTTATAAAGATACTTAGCTACAGCAGTACCAGCAGTGTAGCTCTAGTTAATCAAAAAAAAAGCAGATAATTTAGCAAACAGAATTATTCAAGTCATCAGGAAGGAGACAAGCAATACAAGCATGTGACTGTCCAATAAACTCTTGCTGATTGCAATGGCACACTGTTGTGTCTTGATACTTAAAGCTAGAAGTGTAGTTCAGCAGTTTTATCAAATAAAAATAAAAGCCTCACCTGCTCTCCATAACACAGTTCGCTGCTCATAATTTGAATTAAAGGCTTTTGAAAATGAATGAGATTCTTGCAGACAGTCCAGTAACTTAAAGAGGTGATGTGAAGACATGTATTTATACATTCCTTGGTCTTCTGTGTCAATGTGGATATCTGCATCCAGTGTGTCTCGCTAAAGAACAGGGGGAGAGGGACAGAGGGAGAGAGAGCACATGTCATAAACTCTAGTAACTCCTAATTCCATTTACAGGTGCAATGCAGTGTTAGTGCAGTACAACACAGCAGAGTGGTCCTGTCAAAGATCAGAGCTGAATCCTTCTCAGTAGCATACTTAAGAGAGAAGTTATGATCTGTCCTAGTTAGTGATAAGAAAAGAAGACTCAAGAGCAAGGGAAGAACTCCCTTATTGAGACATTGCAGTCATAGCAATACAGTACAGGACATTTCCTCTTCTCTAGAGCCTGACTGAGTAGATCTGTTCAATTCTGAAAATCATCAAAATGAATGACAAAACAGTGTGGGTTTAAATGCTGTCTAGTGTAGAAACTCCCCATCTTTGGCTTATGTCAAATTTAATTAAATTGGTCAATACTTTTAGCTAATTTCACTAGGAATTTAACTATAGCATCCCCAAAATACTACCTGAATGCACTAGCCACAACTTCCAGCTTAGGGCTTTATTAACAGCCAAGCCAGAGCTACTGTGCACTATCGCCCAGAATCAGAACTTCCAGGGACACAGACATCTCCAAGGTCAGCAGTGAGTGAAATCTTGACCATCGACCTTGCTGAAGTCCAACTTCTGCAACACCTCCTGTGCAAACATCCAGAGGCTGAGCAAAGCCTCAGCTCTGGCTACATGAAGACACTCACTCTAATGAGCAGAAAAGAATGCTTTCTCTCAAACAAACTAAAACCATTTTTGATGAGTATGTACTCATGATAAAAACAATTATAATCTATTTTATTGATAATAAAAATAAAGGTAATGTAATACTACAACGGGCAGACCACCAGGCAACACTGGAGGCAGACAAAAAAAATCACAAGAGTAGCTTACATACACATTCAGGGTAGTGCTGAAAGTCAGAAAAAGACTCTATTTTGTAAACATGTCAGAGCATTCCATAGTTTGTGCTTTACTGTCACAACAAGGCTACAAGTAAGTCTGATGGTACCTGAGCTGCAGCCATGTGCTCAGCATCTTCCTTCTTGCTGGTTGCTGGATAGAACACTATGTTATCAATGGTCTGTATCAACTCCAGCTGTACCACACACTTGATCAGGAGGCCAGCAAATAGTTTTTGGTCTAATGAAATGGAGCAACACAAGTTTCAGAAGCAATTCATGCCCATTCACTTACAACAGGCTAGCAAAATATGACATTCCCGTTAACAATTTGATATTTAGTAATGCTGTGAATTATCTTCTGAAGAGAAAATCTCTCTGCAAGGCATAAACACAAATTACAAAGACTTATCCCAAATTTACCTGCCCCAAAACTTTCTGTAGAAAGCTACAGAAGTCAACTAAGACTGGCTATAAAGGTGCATTGAAAAATCTTGTATGATTTCCTTACTTGTGTAAGGACCACCTTTCCAGCTCTCATCTGTTGGATTTGAATATTGGCTTTGTCCTCTTTCAGAAGCATTTTTATCCATGCTGCTTAAAGACTGGTGATCTAGGTCCAAATCCTAGAAGAGAGTGCAGAGCAATTCCAGCAACCCAAAACACTAACTCCCAGCCAGCTAGCACTTTTCAGATTACTTCATTAATCCTACATTCAAAGGCTTCCTGCATCCATTCTTTACATCCTTTTTTACAATAACACCAAATACAATCTACTGCCTTTTTTTTGTCGAATGTATTGACTACAACAGAATTTTTCAAAAGCTAACCTAACACAAAACCCTTCAAGTCAATTTATTGCCCTGAGTTAACTCTTACCAAGTGTTTTTCAGATGAATCTTCCTCCATTCCTACAGGCTTCCACGTCAGCAAGCTTCACAGAGTTAAGAAAACAAATAAACAAACAAACAAAAACAAAACAAAACAACAACAAAAACACAAACAAAAACCAAACAAAACAGAACAAAACAAAAAAGGTAAATATTGTTGCTCTGGAATTGGGTATCAATATATGAATTAAACTTATGAACTTACACATGAGGAATAGTTGTTTTGAAGATTTCTAGCATACAATTGCATGTCTGGCCCCAGACTTCAGGGCTGAATTTCTGTCCATTGAGTATTACCAGGTTTTCTAGGCAGTTTGTACCTGATCGTGCCAGCTGCTCATTATCTGTGAAAGAAACATTCTATATTTATCAACTTCTACAACATCAATGAAAAATTAGGCGTTCCCTGTTACTGCTCCATTAAATATTTTTACCAGTTTTTTCACAGTACTGTGAAATGCACGGTGTCTTGGCTCAAAGCCTGCCTACACAGTATCTTACAGCAATATGAAGCTGAGGAACCTACTGAAAAAAAAAAGAGTTTCAAAATAGCCTTCATGAGATGTAAATCCAACCAGGGAAGACAAAAGACAGGGAAGAAGCAGAAGGGAAGCACACAGTGAGAAAAAGGAAGGAAAAGCAGCAATCAGAAACTTATGATTTACTGCAAGATCATCCCCCTACATTCCATGCTGGGAACATGCAGGATTTCAGGTGTAAGAGTTGGAGCCAGAAGGAAAACTTCTTCTTTAGAAAGCTGTATTTAGAAGTACTTGATGGTTGGGAGAAGGGGGAAGCAGGTGTGAGAAAATAAGAAAAAAGGTAAAAATGAGAAAAAAAAGAGAAAAGAAAAAGATCAGAATGCATGCACATATCTGTATGTGTAAATAAAGGAGGTAATGCATCCCTGCAGTCAGATGAAGAAAGGTTGTAGCAGAAGATTCCGAAGATTGACACCACTCTCCAAAAGCTTTTTCTGTGTCACAGTAACACCATGAGCACATTATGAACACAGTAACAAAAAAGTTGCCTAACTCAATAAAAAGGTTGGTGCTCAAATATTCAAGATACTGCATCAATGTATTGCAACACATATTGCTCTAATGGGAACTTTTACTCTTCCAAAATTCAGTTAACCTTCCCCTTCTTAAATAATTAACATTTAAAAATACATTTAATAAAAAAACCAGGTGAATAAGGTACCTTGTTTTACACACCAGTGTAACTGTGCAAGAATGTCGGGAAGAAGGATCTCGTGTAAAGCTTCATAGAACTGCGTGAACACGTCACAGATGGCATAGAGGGCGTGGTTACACGTTGTGGTCATCCACTCTGACTTCTGGGAGAGAAAATGAAAGTCTTTGGTTTTGTGAGGATTCATCCATGACGACAACACTTGGCTTATACATGGCTGGTCAACAAGAGACACAGCTCTGAGGAGAGGAGAACTCAGTACTAAAGCCTCACGACTGCAGATGGCAGAAGTGCTCAGCTGGCCACAGGAACACTGCTGAGAAAACTGTGCATGTTCACAACAGAGTGAGAACATTCTCCTTGAAAATAATCAGACAGAACACATACACACACAGGTCACTGGACACTGTGGCAATTTTTATTCACGCCACAGAATTCGGCAGAATACAGAATGTGTTTAGTCAAGTCTGGGGCAGTATGGGGTAGCAATATCTGATGTCAATACAAACTGCTACCTCAGATGTGCAAGTTCTTGAAAAGACAACTCTAGGAAATGCTTAGTTTTTGAGATTTTTTTGTTTTACCTCTGTTTGTTGTTCAGGGAGTTTCATGTTATCAAAAATCCGAAACACAATTCTAAACAGGTCTTGCCACCAGTGCTTTTCAAAGGTATGCCCGTAACTCTTCATGATTTCAAACATCACTGTTAAGCCTCTATAAACAAACCCAAACAAGTATAGGAACAGATGTTAAAATGTCTTCCTAGGATATCTTCACTAAATGAATTACAATAAAAGAAAAAAGCAAAAAAAGAAAAGCTCTATTACCTTGTACGAACATCTAATTTGCAACGATTGATGATACAAGAAAGTTCAAACAAAATAGGAAACCATCCTCTGACCCACACTCTGTCCCCGGGAGCCACATTCATGTCATCGCTTGTGTATTCTCGTAATACCTTGAAAGGAAAAAAGATTTAAAGAAAAAATTATCTTAAAAATCTTTAAATGTGACAAATTTAGATACTAATAGTGGTACAGACAGACTTGGAAAGTTAGCTAAGTTCCTACTGTAACACTCCAATCCTGCAAAATGTAAGTATAGCTCTGAGATGTAACTACTTGCAAAAATACTAGAAAATAATATATGGAAATAAATACTTCAATCTGTTTCTTACTTCAGTCCAGCTAAAGGCCTTACAAGTTGCTGAGGTCTGGACTTCTTAGGAAGCAACTTTAACAGTGATAGACAACAGTTACATCAATACACGTAACAAGGAAATCTAAAATGGGCAGAAACCAGTTCTACAAGTCGCTGGTGCACTGAATGCAGCACTCAGTGGGGACGTGCAAGTGCAGTGTAACTCCAGGCTCTCCCCAGCCAGTGATTATTACATTCAGTATGCACACAACAGGCTGATGTAGAAGAACACACATGTTTGTAACCAACTGAACTAGACATAATCAGGGTGACAGAAGAGGAAGTATTGCTTTCCAAGTCATCTTAAAAGCACAAAACCAAAAAAATCAAACAAGGACTATTTAATTCAGTTATTTCTCATTTGGACTTACAAGACTTAATGTTATTTAAGTAGCCCTAGTTTACTGCTTACATAATACCAATATTTCTCCTAAATCCAAATAAGCTTTGAAACACTTGCAATTGAAGTTTGAGTCTGAAAGCTCTTTCTTAGTAGATTAATCTCTATTTAACAGTAGAAGAGAGTGTGAAAATGCATCAGAGTAAAAATTCAAACATACCTGTGGTCTTTCTGAGACATATTTTGCACAATAACGAATGAGCCTGATGGCTTCCATGCTGGTGTCCGGGAAGGCAACGTTACAGGCAAACTCAGAGAGGCATTTTACTGCGTCCTGAAATGAGTCAATTGCTGCTGGAAAATGCTGCTGAAAAATATTTGCTGTGAAGAACAAACAAATACACTTTTTAAAATTTACTGATATTAAAATGCATAGATAAACTGCATCAATCTAGGCATGTCACCCACGGTATACTGCTATGGAATAGACAAACATGAAAGGACCAGAATCTTCTACACTAAATATGGTTCTTAGCCTTCTCTTGCATTCTTCCCTGTCCCACCTCACCAACACATTCCAAAGTTCTACAGCAGAATATCTATGTCTAGCTTGTCCTGTCCATAGCATTCAGGAGACTTAATGGGTATGACCCAGCTGCAGAGTTTAAACAGTCTGGCTGCAAAGTTGTTTATTTGCCTGCAAATACAAAAGCCTTATTCAGGTGATCCTTTTAAAGCAAACTCACAGCAGCAAAGTTAACAGGGTGCGTGCATCTGTCAGGCATTACTTACTAACTATGTGTGCTGTAGTCTGAAAGGCCAGCTCTACAATATTCCCGTCATGGTCTGATGCTGCTTGATGAAAGACTGCAAAGATATTTTTCCAGCCTGAACGAATGTTACCAGCTTGAGAGTTCACCATCTGAGCAATACAGCGGATCACCATGTCCCGAATAGTCGGAGATCTTAAAAAAAAAAAGAGAAAGGAAAGCAAGATTGCTTTACTCTGGCAAGAAGTAACTGCCCCACTTCACTGTACATGACCATCTAACCCATGCCAAGTGACAGCCTTAAGTGGGACTAAAGCAAGCTAAAGCAGAAATGGCAGTGCCTCACACCTGTTTTTCTTCATAATATGCTCAAAAGGCCTTAGAAAGTCTTTCTGGAAGCGGAAGTTGGCTAACTCTCCCTTCTCAAGAAATTTCATTGACAGCTGCCTTAATGAGTCTACGGCAAAGATGGCAACATCTTCGTTAGGGTTACACCCAACCTAGAAGAAAAGCATATTTTCAAACATTTATCAGCTAAAGTGTCATTTATATGAGTAACAAATTCATCATCCAAGCTCCATCTCAGCCCACTAAACACTGGAAGCACATTCTAGTGTTCAGATACTTGGGAAAGAAGGGGCTCCTGTTAAAGGGAGCTTTCTGTCATTTTGTCCATCTAAACAGACCCATGGATTGTGAATGCATCAATGCAGAACTATAATAGCCAGCAAGATGCTAAAATTCATATACAATACAATACAACAAAATAAATGAAATCTTTAAAAAATCCCATCCTAACAAAAAAATCCCATCCTAACATGGTTCAATTTCCTAAGGAAAACAACTGTTGTTCCAGGATCACCTGTGTACATTTTGGAGGAAATGGCCTTTTATCAGAAGGAAAAGACAAAGAAAAATTACATAAATACCAAATCATATAGTGAAGATTATATGATTAAAGATCATTCCTGTAAACATTTCTGTTTGTACACTTTAGATTTTTAAATAGGTGCTTCTTTTAGGTGCTTTGAATGGAATTTTTTTCAGTATCAGAGCTCAAGCCACTAACAACACAGAAGGGAAAAGCTGATTAAAGAAGTCCCACTATTCATGCATATTGTGTAACTTGATTTTTAAAAGTACCTTATTGAAGTGATCTCCAATCACGTGCCAAATCCTGGACCACTGCAGCCTGATGCGGTTCATGTTGTAGTAGGAGATCTCCACTATCTTCTGCAGGCTGAACATGCGCGGGTGGTGCGGGGACGCCAGCTCGTCCATGGACACGGCACACAGCCACCGCACAAAGTCCACTGCACGGGAGAAGCTGCTGTGAGCCAGTGCTGCAGTGCCAGGGGCCCTGGAACCCCCCATACGTACCTATGGCATTCCCGTCCAGCCTCGTGGAGCCCGTGAATATCCTGCGGAACAAACAAAGGAGCTGGAGCTTCAGCTGCGCATCCACAAGAGTCAGTTACAGCTTAGTGCTGCAGCAGAAGTCAGCACATCTGGAGGTACTTCACAATCCTCCGTGCCATGAACTCTGCACCTCTTGTGTTCTTGCTCCTTGGCAGCAGTACATGCATTTTTTCCTTAGTCTAAGCATCCTCTTTCCTGTACCAAGTCACAGTCTACTGCGCTCCTGCCCTGCTGCAGGAACAGGCACAGGCTCACCAGTTTACCCAGCCAAGTTATGCTGGAACACTCCTTTGGGTGACAGCACATTAAATATCATGGGGACAATAAAGAGACACTAAGAAAGCTCTGCAGACTTTACTGATTATCAGCCACCTTTGATCTTTACTCTGAGAATTTGGCTGGCTGTGGCTGTCAAAACAGACAGGAGAAAGACTGTGGATGCACTGTTGTCCCTTCTTCCCCTTCAGCTGTTCAGTCTTGAGAGGAGTTCAGACTCCTCTCCTACTGATAGTGGTCCATACAGAACACTGATTAAGTGGAGAACATTCCCAAATCTTTTGGACTTTGATGTGGTAACAGACGTATTTATGGTTAGAATAAACACTGCAAGTCTGAATATATGATTGTGCAGACTTGCACAATTGTATCAGGAATTACTAAGAAGTCCCATTCCAACACATGGTTTAGGATAGAAGCATGAATTCAGACAACATTTCAGAAGGGCAGATGACAAAGACAACGATTTAGGTAGGAGTGCAGAGATTACATTCTCAGTACCTGTCTACTGCCACCACCACACTCTGTGAGCTGGTCTCCCCCACAGACTCCTGAATGCTTGCCATATGCCGTTTGTCAGCCCCACTCCCAACGAGGTTCCCTGCAATAAAAGCCATCAAAAAACTGTATTTGCCATCAGGACATAACTTTATTTTAACTCCAACATCAAACAAGTAGACAAGAAGTGCCTACTGCTTCTAGGTACCATGTAATTTATAGGGAGTAAACAGTGCCTTTGCCAGATCCGAGCCATATTATTACACAGTTAGATATCATATTTATTAGGTTAAGACAATATGATATTGTTAAGAAAATTGGAACTGATAAAATATTATTATAAAATATGAACTCTAAGTCAGCTACAAGCAGTTAATGAGTTCTGTATTCAGCACAGTTCTGTATTCAACACAATCATCATGTATAGTATCCACTCCAGGGTTTTTTTAAATAAAATTGTTTCCTTAGTGGTTTTAAAAGGCAACTTGCCTTGTCCGTCTAATTTACAGCCAAAAATCTAGGGTTTGTTTCTTGCACACACTGCAGAAACAATAGGAACTGGAACAGCCATCCCAACACGCAGAGATAAGAAATTCCTTTGGAAAACCAATTGTCAGTTATCAAAACATCTATTAATTCCTAAAAATAAATTGCTCTTTTTTTCTATTAATTTAAACTTGTAACAAAACCATGACTTTGTATGGCAAAACAGCTTTGACAACAACATATTCCAACAAATAAATCTGGAATAGTTATTGAAAGTTTAACCCAATTCCAAAGTTAGAACAGATTTGGTAATTATAAACACACTTTGGAATACACAGTTTCATTAATCCAACACAGCTTCCCCTGGAAGCAAGTAAATATATCTGAGTATGTTATAACATTGAGGATTCTTTAACATCCTTACTCCACTTGTATGTGCATCTTTGTGAAGTCCAGGATTAATAATCTTACCTAATCCCAGGCTCATAAACTCTTCTCCTGCAGAGGCATAGGCCTTAATGCTGCTTTCCCTCTCACGCCCAGAACCAGACAAATACCGAGTTTTCACACCAGTTCCTATCAGCTGTGCCAGTTCCAGCTGGCTAATACACTTCAAGATCTAAAACCAAAAGAAATTAAATTTGTGTTACTGGACACCACCGTATTTTTATTCTTAACATATATTTGTATTTAATATTTATAACCTTCCTAGGTTCTCCAACCATTTAAACAACTTTGACCATGACAACAGCTTTGATGGAGCTAAAACATTACTAGTAAAATTGAAAGTGAAGTTGAGTGGTTCATTCAGTATTATCAACCACCATGAATCATTCCAATACAAGAATAAAATAAACAGTGGTCAAAAATCTAACCTGGATCTCTAACTACTAAAGAAAACCTTTTTATTACTTTTTACAGCATCAACTTTCAAGACTATAAACAAGTTGGAGCTGATCTTCGAGAGATTTCATTGTCCTAGAGAGATGAGAAGACTGAAACACTGCAGCTACCACCACCCTGAGTAACGATGTTCCAGCCCAGACAGTTTAAATGCCAATGCTGTGCTTGCCACAGCACAAAATTGATTCTCCTCCTTCTTCCTGCCCCACTGCCACATCCCTTGGCTGGCACAAGCACTCCAGAGGGTGTGCTGTGAGCCAGGTCTGAGGCACCTGCCAGCTCCAGCACCTTTTGGCTCCTATCATGTAGCCCAAGACTAGAGCCAGAGGACATAATGCAGCAGAAATGCTCCTTTTAGCAGCAGCACAGATTCAGAGCTGATAAAATTGCTCCTGGAAAACAGGCTTTAAGAAAATACATACGATCTTGATAGCCCATCTTTATCAATCCCCTACCAAGTTATTTTCGCCCTAATTTTTCATGTGCTTATGGTGTAAATGTTGCCAAATACTGCACAGACAAGTCTGGACCTGTGAACTAGAATATTTTTGTTTCCATGAATAAGAATACAATAGTTTATATGCAGAATTTTCTGAAGACAAATGAGACTTTTTATTTTGTTTCAATTCCATATCAAATGCACCCACAAGAATTACAATATTGTCACACAGTTTCCACAGGGTCTTAAAAAAAAATACAGTGCATTATTTATATATATATATATATATAAACCCGAAAACCTTAACAATATAATGGACTTCCTTCACATTTTCAAGAGGGTTCTGGGAGCTGATAGTAGAATAAAAGATATGACACCACGTTCACTATTTAAACTAATCCAGATTTACCTCATGCCAAGAATTGCCAAGGTAGTTGCCATCTGTGTGAGCAACTGTAATGAGTGTCTTAATGGTATCAATGTTCTTCTGTTTCATTTCTGTAATGCTGGAGCTGGCGGTCAACAAGGAAAAACGAGCAAGGGCCTGTACATAAGCATCTCGTTCAAGCTACAAGACAGAGAAACAAGCATCAAAATCAAGTCCCTGAAGAACCAGAGAAAGCAACTTGCCCACACATTTTCCTTCTATGGATAGCTGGCACTGTTAGAGCACTTTCCAGCTAATGGAGAGTAGGATGCCAGTTAGCAAACACTCTTAATTGAAGATTCAGCAAGAAAAAGAAAAGCAGAGCTGAAGAAATGCTTGATTACATCAAGACCTTTTTACCATTTCAAGAAAGGAGATGAGACAATTCATCTGCCATGTAAAAGCCGTTGGTAATTCTTCACCTGCCTCCCAGAGTCCCCATGGCCATCAGCGAGTCCCAGGCTAAGCCTGGCACCAACCTGCATTCCAAATATACAGGCTATCCTGACTGCACAGCGGATTCCCTCCAAACACAGGGACGCCACGTCTGGGTCATCACAGTTCTGCAAGCCCACGCTGTAAGCTGCCAGCAGGGGAGTCCAGACAAGCTAGAGAGAGGAAGAAACTAACTTCAGAAGTCTCTTACAACTTTAGCCCAAAACACTGGGTCACTGAAGCCAAATATATCCAAAGAGTCCACCTGCTGCATTAGCAAACTCTGAAGAGTCATTTTCCACTTTTTTTTCCCATGCTTAAAACTCTTTGTAACGAAGACACAGTGAGAACCTGACACTCACTTTGAACATGGGTCTGACGTGATCCAGGTGAGTGGCGCTGGTGAAAGGTGCCTTTGCATGGCTCACTGCCTCCATGAGGGCTTTGGCTGTCTTTGCCATTTGTTCCATCTCCAAGTTGTACAACAACCTCCGTTGCTTCTCATTAGCTACACCTAAGGGGAACACCACACAGAGGCATTGCTTGCTTTTCTTACAAGAGCATATTCCATGTCTTCACATTGAGCATCACAAAACGTTAAATAAAGGTATTGCAACTGAAACCTAAAGATAAAAATCTTGCAAAATCTTGGAAGTCAGGAGGCTGCCCCAGGATGCAAGCAAGGAAGTACAGCACTAAAAACCACACCCAAATTTAAGACTTTATTCTGTACAAAATAACTAATTCAGCCCTTTACTATATAACACGTGCTATTACTTAATCATTCCAAGTCAGAGGTGCATACTCTATTAAATCATTCTGCCTGTAAAAGTAGATGGAGAATCCTGTATCTTCTTAGGCTCACATTCGCAAAACAAAACAAGCCCTCACCAACATGATAAATAAATTAATAACTTAGTGTTTCTTTACCCTTATACTACAGGGTGCAACTTCAATTTTCAAGCAAATTAATTCTGTTCCTATTTTGATTGAGAAAACCTGCAAACAGCATGAAAACACTGGAAAAAGCACTATGCTGAAGATTCAGAATTCACTAAGTTGAATTAGTACCAGCTATTCTGAGTAAAAGTAGGATACAGCTGGGGATACTGGTTTGTACTGCATGCTACACACATTTGGTCTGGATGAGGAGAGGTGACTATAGATCATGACAAATTCTGTAGTCTCTCTGTTTTGCAAACACTATCACAAGGACTGTGACACCTCCCAGCCACTGAACCATGGAGGAAGACAAAAAACCAGCCCAAATCAAGCCCTCACCCGTTGTCTAGCACATAAAAACAAGTTAATTGCAAAGTAAGTTCCCCCTTGAGTTATTCCCCCCTTTTCTGCTCACACTCGTGTTTAAAAACTCCAACAGATCTCACTCCTCGTTCCTGCAGTGGTGCCAGAGGCACCTCCACAGCTGTTCCCACCACAGAGAGCAGTGTGAAGTTGTAACTGAGCCAGTTTCGTTCCAGGTATCTCTATCAACCATTCTAGAGGTACTTTATGTATTGCCCCAAGGCATTTTCACATAGACTGTGCACACCACTGTGCCACCCCAAAGTTCCTGCAGTAGCTCAAGAGCACTGTGGTCCTTCCAGTTTCTAGTTCCTTCTTACTTGGTTTACTACACTTGGTTGTAATTGCATATTCCTTTGTCTCTTTCATCGCTATTTTCTTTCCTTCTATTTCTTCATAGATTGTGGATAAATACTCTTCTGGCAGGTCTTTACTGTCATTGATTCCTCGGTTCATTTTAATGTACTGCTCCTTTGTCATTTTATTTTTTACCTGTAGGAAGGAGTAAGTTGGATATCAGATTTTGAATGCAACTTCAGGGAAATTTGAACTTCTACAAGTTTGGATTCTTTAAATTTCTACCTGTGGACTGTGCAAGTCTGTAGTCAGCATTATAATGGAGTATGCCAAAACATAGGCAGTGTCAGCGCTAGCAAATAGTGTTTGCCTGAGGGAGGAAACAAACAAAACAGGTTTATAGACTCCCAGCTCCTCAGCCCATTAGCTCTAGTCCTGTACGCAAGAAAAATACTCAGAAGTGCTATGGATTCAACCAAAGAGCCAACAAAGCCTGATGCTAGAAATGCATCAGCAGTAGTTTAAAACACAAATAAAAAGGGGGAAAAAAGCACATCATCTTTACAATACTGAAAACTAGTGGTGACTGAGATTTTCAAGTATGTTCCCTAAAGATTACACAAAGAACAATAATGTATAATCTTTAAAAATTTAAAAAAAGCTTATTTTTCACTCGCAGAGTTTCATAAAGACTGATACAAAACTAACCCACTGATACACCAACTGGACTAAGGAATGGGAACTCATTAAGCTTGACACAAAGCTAAACTGAAATTTAGCTTATTGCATTAGGAACAATAGCAACTTTGCCTCTTTGGTATCAAATAACATATACACATTTTGTTCCACATCTAACAGGCAAGCAAAAGCACTGTAACATCCTATTAGCTGTTTATGTCATGAATTTTTAATTCTAGCCATTTCTGATGCTTATTACTGTTTTTTATACTTAACTGATCTACATTTGTCTAAAACTGTCTCTGTATCAGCTGTTGCATTTTAACCTACTTAGGGCTCCCCTCTTCCAGTAATTCCTTCTAGCAAGTACTTGGGATTTAAGGAAATGCCAGCATCAGTATATTTCTTATCCAATATCAGCAGCAAGATCTGCTCCTCACACAAGCCTGCAGAAGTTCCTGGCCTGGTATGGGTTTAATCTGTCCCCTGCCCCGAAGGGCCACAGCAGCACAGCCAGGGAATGCTCTGGGGGCACTGATCTGACACAAAGGGTTTGAATTACCGTTGGTTGCATTCAATATATCTAGCAGCAAACTTCTCCATTAATCTGTCAATCTTCTGGGCTTCACCTGGCAGACGAAAACCTTCCAGAAATGTACGCAGAGCAGAGACAAAGTCTTTTCCACAGAAATCAAGCTGGTCTACATAGGCATACATCACTTCCTTGTTAAACTTGCTGCTTTCCCCAAGAAATTCCCCCACTTGAGTCTAAAAAACACAAGAGACAGTTATTACTGTGCAATCCAAGTGCCAGCTTTGCAAGAAGGTTTCTAGGCCAAGAGCTGCACAGCTGTCAGCTCTGCAAAGCTGACCTGCTGCTGAGTGGGCAGAGCAGCCAAAGGAGGGGTGGCAAGGGACAGGGGCACCAGCTATGCCCCCTCAGTCTGCATATTCCTGCTCCCCTCACTGCCAAAGGTAAGATCTGCATTACTGCAGAGCCAAGGAAAGCTGAACTGTGCCCAGCTGCACAAGCAGCAGAGAATGCCTTGCCACTGCAGCACATGATACTGACACTGCAGCTGACACTGCTGCACCTCCCTCCAGCCTCCAGGGACAGAGGAAATGCACACCCCATTGATGGGGAGCCCCCCAGCACTTCATTGTAACACAGCTTTACTGAGAAGCCTGGGACAGCAAGTAAACAGTGGGTAGCTTTGGCATTAGGTGTGTCCACGGGAGGCCTTGCACATTCATTTCTCTAAGATATGAACTACAGAGCAGGGGCACACAGACACTGGGGACAGGGCTGCAGGCACTGGGGCAAGGGTGTTAATTCCACTGCACGTAATCTTACAGAACACAGGCGCTCCTCCTGCTGCAAGAACTGTGCCAGGTCCTCTGCTGTAGTGCCAAGCATGCCCTGCTCCTGTAGATACTGTATTCCTCTCTTTGGCTTTTTATTAAACCTATGCAGACAAAAACACGGCAAAATTGCGACTTACAATTAAAAATATCACAGCCTATAAAATTTGAGTTTTACAGAGCCCTTATAAACCAAAGATTCTGTGCTGTAGCTCCACATCATTTCTAGCTGGAAAAAAAGTTAAAGAATGTGCCAGAAATCTATTACTTATCACACTATAGGCTCCATCTCATAAGGTACACTGAGTTGCTGATAACCTTAGAAGTTATTGCTGGAAAACTCCAAAACTCACCTTTTTGAACATTAAAAATTAGAGACTTTACATGAAATGTTAAAAATGTTGCTGTTCAAGACCTTTTTCTAGCATTTACAGACATGAAGACCTTCAAATTAATGAAAAAAGTAAAGCATGGCTGGACTTAATTCTTCAAACTCTATTTCAATAAAAGACAACAAAACCATGTAAGAGCTGCAAGACAACTGTGCCCCTCAAACCAATTTCTCTCTAGGCATACACACTGTTATGCAGCCGAACTGTTGCAGTCTGCCCAGGCATACCTGGACATGGCTGGGGACCCCTTCCCCCCTCCCTGGGCAGATATGCCTGAACCATGTGGTCTGACTAGTCAAGCCCCCATTGTTCCAAGCGCGGGTAGAAAGTTGAAAGTACAAGGACCTCCCCCAAAGCAGAACCGGGTCGGCTGGTCACCACTGGTCCATTCCCTTCCCCCTTCCCCCTATATAAGGGGCCAACCCGAACGGCCCCGCCCTCGGGCTCCTGCTTCCCCTTCTGTGCACCATCGCTCCCTGTCTCCTCTGGGGACAGGGGAAATAAAGATACAGGAATACAGGTACGGAGTCGGGCTATGTTTCTGCCTCTTTGCTTCTGCTACTGATGCTAATATTCACTTGCTGCATTCTCGGACTGGCCTTGCTTGGGGTCTGGGTGCTCCCTCTCCTGGCAGCCCCGGGCTTCCCAAAGCATAAAGGGCACAGTACTGATCTGAGCAAGCAGTGAAGCATCTACACTGAACCAGCAAAAAGGAAAGCTGTGAAAACCCATTTCACTCCACCCAGGATTTTATGAAATTCCTTTTAACTGTAATAGCCTCCAGCACTGGTTTTTGACAACAGCAGGCAAGAGCCTTCAGCATTAATATCAATTTTCAAGTGTCTCTACAGGTGTGACTGTGTGAGACCGTAAGAAACAGTACATTTTATTACTAGTGAACCTAAGTTTTCCTCTCATACTGGGCTTACAGTTCTATCCCATGTTCAATTATTTCCTTTTGTTGCTTGATGACTTCAAATTGCTCTGGATCATCTGGGACAGCAGTCTGGGTACCAACACTTCCAACTCCTGACGACACAGTGGAGTCCAAGGAACTGACACTGCTCCGTCTCCCTCCAGCCTCCAGGCATTTACCTTCAGCCATTTCCTGTTCAGATGGTTTATATGAACCTATTGCAAACAAGGTGAGATTTAAGTTATCCTCGTTCAGTTAAGAGCTTTTAGTTACAGAACTTTTAAGCAAAAATCTATGAGTCAATATTCTTATTTTACCACGTATATTTTTTGGCAGTCTGCACTACACTACATGCAGATGCTCTATTGATGCAATTCTAAAATAATCCAACAAAAGGCAGAAAAGCAGCAGCATCTCTGGAGAAATTTCAGCACTTCAACTTAGTAACTCCAAGACTGGTTGCATGTCTTGCTCTTCGTGAGCTTTTATAGCATAGGCAAGGGCCTGGCTAAAGCTCACAACAGAACCTGGTTGTTCAAACCTGACACTTGGAGAACCGGTTACTGCAACACACTAACAACTGTTTGTAAAACACCTCACTTGTATGAACAAACCGTTAGGAACAAATCTGGCATCCACACTTCCGAACAGCTTCTAAACACTGAACAAACACAAGGACAAACTGATTAAACAAATTAGTCTTTCCATACAGAAACAATCTTACCCAAGCTAGTCTGTTGATTGGGGTTCACATAAAGGTCTTTGCTCCATTCTACCATACATTTTAAAATAGAAACTAAACATTCAAGTCCTTTTTTCCTCAGGCTTAGTTCCTAAAACATGAAGAAGAATAATAATAAAATTTAAAAAGAAAAAACAAACCAACAAACAGTGCTGAAAAGAGTCTCTACACCAGTCTCCCTCTGTGGACTGGGAAAGCATAATCTTAAAAATAAAATGCTTATGGTGGAGATATGGCACAAAGTCTGTGCAAAGCAAACCCCCCAGAAGGTACCACTGGTTCATGAGCTCCAGAAGCAAAGTCATTTAAATGCAGGAAGGCTCGTGTGGCTCTCGCTCTCACCCATGGCAGTCCAGCTCAAGAGGCCAGAACCAGCCTGGTCTCCCAGAGCAAACAGGCAGCAAAACCACCAAGTGAATTAATGGCATTGCTTCAGCGTCCAATGGCAAATTAGCAAGCTAATAAAAAGTAAGTAACATCAGTAGGTTACAGACAACATGAACCACTGGAAGTATCAGTGATGACGCAGAGATAGCACTGTTTATGAAACAATCATACCTTATCTTCAAAGCTGCTTTCCTTACCTGTAAAGGTGTCATTCCCAACTCATGCCCACTTCGTCCCTGTGCGATTTTGGACAAATCATTTACAAGGCGTTCAAATATATTAGCAGCGTTTAAATCACAATCATAGTTAACATAAATATCCACTACACACTGAGCATCTGTAAAATAAAAGGAAATGGAAGTAGTAGGACTCTGTGCAATAGAATTTTTAAAAGGAATCAGCCAAGTTGGAGCAGGCAGTGCGGATGAATCCAGATATTTCACCCAAGCACTCTAGCATCAAATTCACATTTTCATACTTAAACATTGTATGTGGCATTTCTTTTCAAAGTAATTTTCATCTGCTGCCAGAAGAAGTGATTCTTTGACACAGTGGAAATACCTGCACAAATTCTAGTTAAAGTCTGAATCACCATCCATTTGTGTTCAAAGGAACTTGAAGAAGTCTCTAGAATATTCAGGAATATCTCTTTGAAGAACACCTGCAAAATAAATAAGGTTAAGGACTTGATGATCTGAAACTTATTAGAACCATGTCAAATGTACAGATTCATTTCTGTTCAGTAATCTCTCTTTAAGAGTAACATTTCATGCATATTAAAATTTGGATACAGTTGTAATATACTAGTTTAGTAAGCAAACCAAACTAAGACATTAAAATGTAAGTTCCAGCTGTCTTTTTACCATACCAGTATTTTGAGAACTAGAGCATATGCAATTTAAAGATTAAAAGTCTCTCACCTCAATCTGCATTTTTAAATGGGTCTTAAAATTTGAAAGCAGTGTGAGGAAGATGGCAAGAGAGAGCTCAAACACATCGGGAACAGAAGAGACTCCATTTTTAGATAATGCTACACAAAGATATTGCTTGATTGCATTGATGAACATTTCATGTGTCCTGAAAACCAGACCAGCATTCTGCAGCACTGAGAGAAGCAGCTGGAGAGACACAACCTTGGAACGCAATTCATGGGATCTAGAAAAAATTCAACATTAAATGTATTTTTATATTTTCTTAGTATATACTTGTATTCAACATTCACACTGTAGCATTTCTTCCACATCAGGAAGAAATTACTATTTTAATTCATTTGAATGCAAGGGGCAAGAGGGTGGAAATCAGCCAAGTGATTTTTGAACATCTACCACGCAAATATGAAAAGTTTTTCAGTAATATTAACATCTTAGATGAGCCTAATAGATGCAGCTCAGTGCTTTTTAAGCACTTCCCCACTCCTCCATCAAAAGCTTCACAAATACTATAGTCAAGGCCACTCCAACTGGTAAGATTAATAAGTCTATTATGCAAAAATCAAAATCAAATTTTTAGTAATTTGAAGCTATTTTCAATCCTAGATTCATCAAGCTAACTAAACCGAGGGCCTGCCAAGTGGATTTTGAACATCTGCTTTTCTACACAGCAGCTACTTAACTGTCTCCAAAAGCTACCTGGAGAGGGCAGAATAATAAATACAGCTCAGTACTTGGGATCTGGTGGTCCATCCCCGAGCGGCTTCATCGAGAGCTTGCACAAGGACCTGAACACAAGGAAGGCATCCTTCTGCAGAACATGGGAAAATCTGGCAGCAGCTTGATGTCCAGATACATCTGTTTCCTTGACAGTAAAAAACACAACACAGATCCTCAGTGAGACAAAGAAACAGAGCAGTTAGGAGATTCCACAGCTCCTCTGAGAATCAGCTACAGTTTGAAGAAAATAGTACATTCGACAAAGTTTAAACTAAACCTAAACAGGATTACAAGGGATCTGGATCTTTTCACACATGTTGACTGACCCTTTATCTCTGTCCCCACTCCATATTACAATACAACTAATATAATCAATTTTAGGACAGGTATTTTCAAAATATGCTTAAATTCCATCTGCTGCTTCCTTTTGAACCTGAGCAGGACACACTCATTAGAGTTTCTGTCCCTTTCTTCCGCCAAATCCCACTCTATTAGTTGGCACAATAAAAACATTTCTTATTTCGTAGATGTATATTGGCATTTGGTGCAGTTATTTACCAGATTATCAGTGGAGGAAACAGACTGCCCATCATCTGGAATCCCGTTTGTTTGCACATTTTCATTGCTAGAGCCAGAAAGAAGAGTTTCTGTAGTCTCCAATGCAGGCAGAGCCTTGACTGGTTCTGTTACCTGCTTTTCTTCAGCCACTAAAGGAGAAAAAGGAAAAACTATTAAAATCGTGCATTAAGAGTTTTCTATCCCATGACTTCATGAAGCTCTACCGAGTGGGACAGAAGTAGCACTGGTAAACTAGAAAGTTTCTCAGCTATCAGCAAAAGAATATTGTGATAGAATCAAAACCTGTTCTTGCTGCCTCAGGAGGTGTTCTTGTCAAGATACTCAGTAACAAACATAACTTCCATGCTTCTATAATCAATACATATGCAACAATTTTACTTTAGAATACTTTACTACCTTTCACAGCGGACTCCACCACATCTTCCAAGATGCCTTGAACCATTTCCTTTCCTTCATCAGTTGTTTCCTCTAATGAAACACACAGAGAATTTTTAATTTAGTATTTTTGTTTAGGAAGAGGATTAAAAGGGAAAACATGAGAGAGGCAGAAATGACAAAAATTGTCAGTTTTCTTCAGCAGTTCTCATTGAAAGTCATTTCTGAGAAAATTCAAAAATATTCATTGATGTTATTTATGTTGTTTAAATCAAAGCACTGATATTTTTAATGCAGTTATTTCATCATTTGTATTTATCAACTGTTACAAACATTCCTAATTTGGATGCAGTATGTGCTGATGATACAGTCTTCATAATGTGCACCATTTTTACCACAGGACTTCAACTGCCTGAGAGTGATTCTGTCACTTCCCACATACCATGACAATTCTCTTCCTTTCCTTCCCCTTTATTAACCCACTCAGGTCAAATTCCTCTAAAATTCTCTACAGATAAAGCACACATAGTTTAACTAGAATTCTAGGGAGAGCAGGAACCTTTCTGCAGCAGTTACAGTGTAGACACAAGCCGAGCAGGGCAGCACACCCCGAAAGGCCACTGAGGGAAGCCAGGGCAGCCATCGCCCCAGCCACTGCTCCTCGAAGCGGCCTCCAGAGCACCTTCCCCCAGCACGGCTGTAAGAGAAGGCGACAGCAGGCACACACACTGCTCACCTGCCGCGGGCAGGGCCGGGGCCCGCTGCAGCTCCCCCGGGCCGGGCTCCCCCGGGCCGGGCTCCCCCGGGCCGGGCTCCCCTGGGCCGGGCTCCCCTGGGCCGGGCTCCCCGTTGGGCAGCGCGGCTCTGCCTGCCCGGGAGCCGTGCTGCCGCTGGCCTGGCCGCGGGGACCGGGACGCTGCCACCACCGCCGGGGACTGCGGCCTCTGCGCCGGCGCTCGCTCGGCTNGCTATCAGCAAAAGAATATTGTGATAGAATCAAAACCTGTTCTTGCTGCCTCAGGAGGTGTTCTTGTCAAGATACTCAGTAACAAACATAACTTCCATGCTTCTATAATCAATACATATGCAACAATTTTACTTTAGAATACTTTACTACCTTTCACAGCGGACTCCACCACATCTTCCAAGATGCCTTGAACCATTTCCTTTCCTTCATCAGTTGTTTCCTCTAATGAAACACACAGAGAATTTTTAATTTAGTATTTTTGTTTAGGAAGAGGATTAAAAGGGAAAACATGAGAGAGGCAGAAATGACAAAAATTGTCAGTTTTCTTCAGCAGTTCTCATTGAAAGTCATTTCTGAGAAAATTCAAAAATATTCATTGATGTTATTTATGTTGTTTAAATCAAAGCACTGATATTTTTAATGCAGTTATTTCATCATTTGTATTTATCAACTGTTACAAACATTCCTAATTTGGATGCAGTATGTGCTGATGATACAGTCTTCATAATGTGCACCATTTTTACCACAGGACTTCAACTGCCTGAGAGTGATTCTGTCACTTCCCACATACCATGACAATTCTCTTCCTTTCCTTCCCCTTTATTAACCCACTCAGGTCAAATTCCTCTAAAATTCTCTACAGATAAAGCACACATAGTTTAACTAGAATTCTAGGGAGAGCAGGAACCTTTCTGCAGCAGTTACAGTGTAGACACAAGCCGAGCAGGGCAGCACACCCCGAAAGGCCACTGAGGGAAGCCAGGGCAGCCATCGCCCCAGCCACTGCTCCTCGAAGCGGCCTCCAGAGCACCTTCCCCCAGCACGGCTGTAAGAGAAGGCGACAGCAGGCACACACACTGCTCACCTGCCGCGGGCAGGGCCGGGGCCCGCTGCAGCTCCCCCGGGCCGGGCTCCCCGTTGGGCAGCGCGGCTCTGCCTGCCCGGGAGCCGTGCTGCCGCTGGCCTGGCCGCGGGGACCGGGACGCTGCCACCACCGCCGGGGACTGCGGCCTCTGCGCCGGCGCTCGCTCGGCTTCTCTGCACTCCTGCAGCTGGAAAAACCCACATGGAAAGGTTCAGCTAAGCACAAAACACGCTAAGGGAAATCCTGTCTACGATAACTGATGGTTCTTTGTAAATTCACGTGTTAGGAAGAAACGGTGAAACTACAATCTCTTGGCCAATCAGATTAACAAGATACACTTCAAGTTTATTTGAAAAGCATCATGTGTTTATGCAATGCATTTGGCAGAAGCTACAGTGTGAAACCTTGTTATCAGCAGTGAGCCACACCTTTTATTTTCAAATCAGTCACTATGCCTCACTGCAGGGTTGACAGGTTTTCTAACGTGATAAATCAGCAGATACAAAACTACAATGACAGACTCATTAAAAACAACAATAATAAAAAAGTTTTCAGTCATTTGCAAGCCTAAACATTTGAGATGAGAAAAAGCAGTAGTTACTTACAGCTTGATTTTCCATACGTGTAAAAATGACATTTAACATCTGTGTCAGGGTAGCTTTGGCAGTTGTCTGGTTAATAAGATTTTTACTGGCCAGATAGATGTTGTAGCAGGTTCTAACAGTCTGAAGAATTGTTCCTTCATGAATTTCTATATATGGAGATGTTACTGCAGTGAGGAGAGCCTAGAAAAGTCCACAACACAGTAAAAATTAAATCTAAGCAAGTAGGCAGCAATGCTCTTCATGCTCTTCTTCATGCATGTCTTCCAGAATAATCAATGGGTTTGCTACAAAACACAGCAACGACATTTCAAATCAAAGAAAGTTTAAAAGGACTTCCATATCTCTGTTCTCTGCTGAGCTGTTCTCAGAGAGTTTTATCAAAATGAATTTTCCACTAAGGGAGATACTGCACCTCCAAATGAAAGTTATTATATTCCACAGCTTCATTTCCATGCAAGAGCCAATTGGCCTACCCTAACATCAAGTTGGATTACTAGAAGGTTCACCAACTTCCAACCTCAGCTACAGTAGCCCAAGAAGATTTTAGAGCCAGAACACACACCACTGATGGACACTACCATGGCTTGTTGAGAACATACACTGGCAGCTGTCTGGAAGAAAGTCCGGGGGAGCAGACAGGCTTGAACAGCATTCCATGGCACTGCATTCCAGTTCCAGGGCCTGCTATCAGGGCTGAAAGCAATTCCCTGTCCTGATGGAGGTGGGCACTGAGAGTCTTTAAGAAGAGCACGAAGCTGTCTGAAAGATGGCTCATCTCAGAAAGGACAAACATTTATAAAATATTTCCTTACATTCTGCCTTCCCAACAGGAAGTACATTTTCCTCACTAACTCTGCCCTGGTGACAGCCTCCCTGAAGGCAGTGACACATGGGACAATGTGAGAAATGGAGCAACTGGGCCCTCAGTAATATTCAGCACTTTTTTTTTCAGTTACAAAATGAAAGAGGCAGAAAACAAATTAATACTGCACCAAAATAAATCAAATAAAATACCTTAATTATCTGCAGTTGTACTCCTTCATCTGTTTGAGGACCCTGGAAGCAATTGCAAATGGTTTCAACTATTCGGTCAATCAGCCGTTTGCCAGGGGCGCCGCTGTCCGGGGCATTGCCCGTGATGTGCCCATACGCAATGAGTTTCTAGACAGAAAGAATGCAGCTTAGATGACCACATACTGTTAAGAAAAATCCTATTTAGCACAGCATAAAATGGGGTGTTTAGATAGCATACCTCACTTAACCAGCTTTAACACAAGAATTTAACACCATCTATAGTTGGGCCACCAAATACTTTGACTGCTCACATATGTGGACAAAACAGATTTTAGTATGACACAAAAGCTTTTTCCACCCAGACCATTTCTTCATACCATAACCAGAGAAAATTTTTTTAACACCAGTCTTTGTGTTACACCTTTGTGTAACACCTATTCAAAACCAAAGAGTTCTGCCCAAGATGTATAAGAATTCTGTAAGAACCAAAAGAGGAAAAAAAAAAGAGATTCCAGAGTGTGACCTGGCCCGTCACATCAGCGCCACAAGAAATCCCACGGCAGCACTGCTGTAGAGCACTGTGGATGAAGCACCTTTGCTGACTGTGGAGCCCAGCAAAGGCTGCTCAGAGGCGCAGCCACGCTCCTGCCCCATGCACGTGCCCAGCCCCAGTGACCCCGGCAGGGCCGGGCCGTGCATGGGGCAGTGCCAGGGCTGCTCCTCACCGCAGCAGCTGCACGCCAGATTGGGTCACTGCAGCTGCCCCCATCTCACTCTGACCAGGCTCCACCAGAACACCCACCTGTAAGCAGTCCAGGGAAGTGCTGACGATGCGTGGAGACTTTGACTGGCAGGCCAGCTCAAATGGAAGGAAGTATTTATCTGCTTCAATGAAATTTGCTTTTGGTGGAGCAGCAGTGCCTTCTCTAGGTCAGATACAAAGAGTTATTAATTTTTCTAGACATGTATATCACAGCAAACTACACTTTCTCCTTTTTCTAAATTTAAAGCTAAATAATGCACAGCAGCATACAAATATACTGCAGCTTTCTTGCATATACTTTCTTAAACAAAGATCAATTTTCTTTTAAATCACACAAAATCCATTTTACATTTATTTATATTCTATCTGATCTTTTTGACATCTTCTCCAGCTTAACTATTCCCTCGCTATACTCCAACACTGTTGTACTATTTGAAATATTGGAAAACTCCTACACAACTGATGCATCTATTCATGTTTTTCAAAAGTGGTTAAACAGAGCCCATAAGAAGAATACTAAGCAAATACTAAGCAAAAACACATTTGAAGACCCATTTACTCATTTTTAATCATAGCACAGTGCTGGAAAACGCTTCTAAAATTTTTATTTAAGTAATATTTAAATTGGTGCTCTTGATCTAGGTAATAAAGAGCACATGCTGTCAAACAAAGGGTATGTACTGCTCCCCATGATTTCCTATCAGGCTACTGAGTCCAGTAAAAGGAAGCAAAAAACTGGCACCTTTTAGAAATTTTGCAATTTTTTGCTGGTGAAATTCAGAGGCAGTTATGGCTTGAGTACCCACAGCCACAAACATTGTGTAAGTGAAACACACAGGCCAGGCCACATGTTCTTGGCAGAAAGGTGGGTAACTGGGTATTCACAAATTCACTGTTGTAATGTATATACACCCTCACACTTCCACAAAATTATCCCGTTTGTTCTTTACACACATTGTTTAGAGTAATTAAGAATTTACCTTTGCTTTTCCAGCTCACTTTTTATTTCATCTGGAAGAGAAAAAAAAAAATCAAGCCTTAGTTATCATTATCAATAACACAGTAATAAAGAAAAGTTGTTTCAAATCAAGTCTTGCACTTCAGTATTTGCTACTCCATTCCTGTAACACCTCAGCTTCAAAGATCAGTTTCAGCAGTTATTGAAAGGTGCATCTCTCCAATTTTACATTTAAAAAGCTGTTTTTTCCAAACATTCTCAACAAAACGTATCTTTAGAACGTGCAGGCATAATATGCAACTTTTATTCAAGTGTTAAGTCCACATCAGAGAGCGCTCAGGTCTGCAGAAGCCTTTGAGCTGCTGCACAAACCATGAGTTCAGTGCATCCGAGCTCCCCACCACCTGCAGTGCCAGCCAGCCTGCTTGTCCTGAGCCTTACAACGGCAATGGGCCGGGCAAGCTCCCAGGAGACAGGAAATCTCAGATGTACTCTGTCCTTCTGCCAGCAGGTGTTTTTTTAATTACACTTTTAAAGAGCTTTTCATAAAGCTAAATACAGGGGGAAAGAAAGTTCCTTTCTCATTTCTCTTGTATACAGCAGCAGATCCCTTGTGAAACTTCACAAAGATTACATGCCTTAACAAGACATGATCATGCCCATCGTTACTAATACTTGTCTTAGATCTTTCACTGGAAAAATAATGGAAGAATAACATCCCATATTAGAGCAACAACAGTTTAACTCTCAGAAGTACTCTATAAAAAACAACAACATAAAAAAAATCTAACCAAGGCCTGACCAAGTCCCCCACTTTTATTATAATAATAGCTTTTCTAAAGCCACAGAAAAACATCTTCACCACAACAGTATTTTAATAGATAATGCTGGCAGAAAAGAATACATGAAAGGACAAAAGGAAGCTACAGGCATACCTCTGCTACTGATTGCATCATAATAGTTTGAAAACCTCCACGTTTGAAGTACTCATTTGGTGGTCTGACCATCACAAGTGAGTGAAACAGAAACAGTTGCCTAATTGAAGTCTGCTGCCAGGAGCAGCTTGCCAAGCCCTAACCAGACACTGCCAGCTTCCAGAAACCGCCTGCCACTGGTGCTGTTTTCCTCCAGCCACAGGAGTAAGGGTCACAGCTCAACTCCCTCCCACAGCTACAGAACGCAGTCCGAATTTTGGTCAACATCTGGTCACCCCAGCACAATGCTGACCCCTCACTTGGTGTTAAGGTACCAGAACTCCCTGTCACTCTCATGGCATCTCCTTCAGTCAGGAACTTCTTCAACCCCTGTGCTGCTCACCCAGCCAAAGTCCTGCAGCATTCCTACCAGGCTGGAACTGGAACAAGAACGGTCTAGCAGCAAGTTCTTCCAGAGCTTCTGGCCATAAAAGCAGCGTGAAGCTCACCCCGAGTAGCTGCCTTTCCATAGCAGATGGAAGGGTTCAGTTCACTTGTATTGAAAACTACACATTAAAACAGAGGACATTTGTTGTCTGCCTGCAGCTCGATGCCTGCTCCATGGCCGTAGAGTCAGGTTTGTGTCAGTGGCAGCAAGCAAGCTGCTGTGCAGAAAATGGCTTGTGCTGGCACAAGGGCACGGGTCATGCCCTTCCATAGCCCGTCCGAGCAGCAGGCAGCAGTGCCAACACAAACACACGGAGGAGCAGCCAAAGCTTCCCTCCCCCAGCCCAGGAAAGCCAACTGCATTGCCCAACTCCAGCCTTCGACTTCACCCAAACCCCAGCACCCGCAGGTATTGATCACACCTGTCCTGCAGAGCCCTTCAGAAAAGGCTGCCTGGGGCAGCCGGAGTCTCCTCCTTCCCCTGCGCTCTCTGAACACGCTGGCCAAGAGGCCAAACTAGGAAACATAACTTATTTTGGACACTTGTCATTTGTACACAGAGACTTCTTAAACACACAACCAGACTCCTAAGTGAAGGCATGGTTGAAGATTTTAACTTGCTAACAAGCTAACTAAACAAATTCTGCTGTTTACAAAGCTCAAACATATGTATGTGGAGCTGCCCGGGCAATCAAAGAGGCCATAGAACCAGGCTGGCTGCACAGTGTGTCATTAAAAACAGCCGCAGTAGGGCAGGAGTAATGGTTTATGTGAGAGACCCAGGGGCACAATTAGCTTTAGTCTAACAGGAACTGCTGTGATACAGACTATTGGTCTTCCATTGCAAATTTTTCAGGATAATTTCAGTAGATTTACTAAGAATCATGTGTACCTGGAGCTCCATGTAAATGCTTATTAAACAACTATTTTTATACAACACGATGGTCTGTTGAAAACAAATTTTCTTTAAAACACAGTTTTCTAAAGCAGAGCAGAACAGCTTCTCTGTTTACAACCCTTCATTTCTCCCAGTCTCTCCTGGGGTTTACTGGCACTACGAGTACAGGAGACAACCGTTACACCTCCTGATGAAGCAAGAGACTGAATGAAGGAATCTATTCAAACTCTGCTTACTTAACATTAACACTGTGTATTTCAAAGGAGGGGGTGGAAAAAGGAAAAAAAACACACAAAAACAACCCCTCAAAAAACCACCACTGCAAAGTGGTTTTGTTCCTTTTCCTCCACATTTCTTGTGTTTATGTCCTATTTGAGCCTATGTTACTTCTGATTTCTACAAGGTCCTGTGTATTTTGCAGTCCAAAACTGATCAGTATCAGCCCAGTGAAAGAACTGAATAGGAGAAATTACAGGGAAAAAAGGGTAAGAAGAGTTCAAATTTAGAACAATTAAAGCAGATTAAAATTAGAATGAAAGAATACTGTCTTTCCTACACAAGAGAGACAGCAACATTCAGTAGTGATTCACTTAAATTCTCAGGAGTTACATGTACAAACCAATACAGAACTCAGGTGAGAAAACAAAAGCATCATTCCCACAGTTAGAAACTTCTTTCTCTCTCACCAAACAATAAATGTAAAGCACAGGTAAGTAATAGAAACACCACTGCAGTAACACCACAGCAGAAGCCAT
The DNA here is from genome assembly GCA_013397175.1 of Platysteira castanea. Lineage (NCBI taxonomy): Eukaryota > Metazoa > Chordata > Aves > Passeriformes > Platysteira > Platysteira castanea. The sequence continues at coordinate 326,356 of VYXC01007356.1, read as the reverse complement.
AAAAACAGGTTAATTTCTATTGGGCAGCTGTAGAATACACCAGTTTCTCTCTATTTGGAAAAAAAAAATTCATCTTAGACTTCTCTTGTCCCAGGAGCAGATATCTACACACGCTCCATGCCCGTGTTGCCTGGTTTAGAACTGGTACAATGCCTCAAGGTTCCAATAAAAACACTGTTGCACAGAGAAGACTGCATAGCAAATGGGATTTAAGAAGAGGTAGAAATGGATTACTCGAAGTATGACTTGGAGAAAAGTGCAGCAGACAACAGCTGACACAGTGACCACTTTCATAAAGTAACTACATTTCTTTCAAACCGAATTATTTTTACTAAGTGTTAACTGGACTTTTTATCATTATTCACAACACTGAAGCTTCTTTCATCCATGACAGTTTGTGTAGGTTACGAAGTTTGGCCTGAATTCTTCAGACTGCCAGTAACATTCTTCCCACATTTCCTCACATATTTACTACTGCACAGAGCTTGAAAATTAAGCTGACACTTTTGGAACAGTCATAGTCTTAGTTAATCTAAAGCATAAGCTTAATTGAAATTAAGTATATGGAAATAAAATGGATTTTTTCACTTGAGTTTTTTTTTTTAAAAAAGCTTAACCAAAATAGAATAAAATTTGGGGAAAAAAAATAGAATAAAGTTTGGGGGGAAAAAAATCACATGTAAATAAAAGAAACCCCATCCCTGCTGGCAACCTAAAATGATCAAACAGTATTCACCAAATGTAACAGAGAGCCTCCCACAGAGTCATCCAGGCCCCTAACAGGTCAACACAAGGTTATCTCTTTATGCTGACTTCTGCTTTAGCCCAGGAAAGCCCATGGACTCCTTTTCGAGGCAAGATGAGGGGAAAAAACGTTCACCATCAAACCATTAGCTCCTCTCAAACACATTGTACCCTAAAATATGCAGGCATGGAATGGTCATAATCCAAGTGGCAGGTGCCAACGGGTGGCTCTTGCACAACACTCCTCCCAAAATCACCATCCGCCATGCATTAGCAAACACAGACCTTCACCAGGCATCTTACAAGGAAGTTCCCTTTCTCGACCTCTAAATATATTTACATAGCAGCAAAACAGGTTCTCGGTCCTGTAAATGGGTTTGGTGCATGTGGGGGCAGTTGGGGCAGAGATCAGGAAAAGGAATTCCTTAGGAAAAGCAGTCTCCAACTGCTGGGGTACATGTGCTATTCTCTTGCTCACAATGCCAACTTTAAACAATAATTAAAATACCCTTCTCTGGTTACCTTTCTCTGCATATACTGTCACTACAGGTAGCTCCTATAGATCTCCTGGCAGTAAAGATTGCAGAGAGGAAGATAAAAATGACAGCATTTCTTTAAACTTGCTCTCACTCTGCCTGGGACAGAACTTGCACCTGCCCAGCCTTCTTACACACCCAACTTGTCTTTTCCTCTGTCCTGCATACACTAAATGTTCCCAGTTCAAAGGAAAATATTGATGGGAAGCAACCAAAACTGAAAGAGAGATGTCACTTTTGCAAATTAAGAAAGGGCTACAGAGAACTCCAGCTGCAGAGTTCTACTGTTCTACTCGGTTTAACTTTTCCTTTTTTGTGACACACCATATGTTGTTGGAACCTTTAACACAGAGATCTTTACATACGGTTGTACTTGCAGATTTCAGGACCAGTCCACCAACTTCACAAAAAGCGCTTTCAGCTCTGAAAATATCACAGACATTACATGTACTTGGCCACACTACTAACAGCCCTTAGCCAGTCTCACCACGACCTGGAGATTAGAGGTCAGATTTATCATCCCGAGGAGCTCTGGGACTCCATAAGTCGAGGGCCTTAAAAAGTCTTGTTTCCTAGTCTAAAAGCTGCAATTAATTTTCTCAAAACAGAAGTGGAAGCCCAAAGCCCTCCTATTTCATACCGAGACCAGAACTTAATAAAACAGGTATCTGGGGGCCTTCCCCTCGTATTTGCACGTCCTGTACTGGAGGGAGAACTTTCCCTCCGCTCCAAAGTCCCGAGAGCAGCCGCGGCCGCGGGGCTCTCCCGCACCTGCCGGGACTCGAGGTACAGAGGACACGACCCGGAGGGCCGGGCCCCTTCCGCGGCCGCGCCCCCTGAGCCCTGCGCGGGCCGGGCCGGGCCGACTCACCCAGCGCCACCTGGCAGGCTCTCCGCAGCTGGCCGTGCGGGGGCCGCTTCGCCTCCTTCTCCGCCAGGATCTTCTCCAGGGCCCGCGACACGAACATGCTCTTAGTGCGGGCGTCTTGCTCGCGAGCCGGTGGCTGCATGACGAGGCCGGGAGCGGGGCAGGGCCGGGAGCGAGAGCCGGGCGGGCACTCGGGGCCCGCGGCACCATCCGGAAGGNCTGCCTGTGATTCTCTGTCTGTGTTTCTCTGTCTGTGATTCTCTGTGATTCACTGACGGGAGGTGCGGTTGGTTGAATACTCGGGTTTGTAACGCTTCTAATGGAAGTATCTCGCCTATCCCTGTTAACTCTCACACAGCCCTGTAACGAGGCACGGAGAGAGAGCACATGTGAAAGAACCAAAGTCGTACATTAAAGAGGACTCACTAAAAATTGAATTTCTGGTCACAGAAATTAACCTTCGTTTCATAGCCTTGTACCTAATTGTATCCTCTCCCTTTACCTTTTGCCTGGGTGGTAAACCTTACAGCCAAAATCCTGTTCTGGACTCCCAAGCCAGCAGAATCTGTGGCAATAATCTGTGTTTACTCCACTGACACCCTCAGTCTATTCACCATCACCGCACACAGCCTTCTCTTCCATGAAGTTCCACAAAGGTCTCCTCCAAATTCATACGGCCACATCTAACAGAGAATGCAGGAGCACATTCGATTCTCTCGATTGCAGTTGTTCTTCCTTCCTTTCAAACAGAAGGACTCTAACTCTTTAAAATGGCATTAATGAACCTTTAGTGTCAATTTGTCAAGAACTGCAATTTTTGTCCCCAAAACCACTAACAAAGGCTCCAAACACCTGTGCAAAGCATTAGTTTAGTATTATTTCCCAGAGAAAATTGACCAGTGCTTGTATTTTTAGATGCATATTTTAAAAAATATGCTCCCAGTCAGAAAAGTGACTGCAAACCCAACTCCCAATGTACATCTCTGGACGTGTGGTTCTCCTTTCACTTACACTGCTGTAGATTGAGGGTAATTCTACTGTTATCACTGAAATTACAGTGATGCAGAAGTGACATAACTAAAAGACAAATAAGGCCCTGAATCTTTTTTGAGGGTTGCTGACTTAGTTATTGACACAAAGGGAGACTGTAATTACTGTCAGCAGCATTGCAGAACTAATTAAGCAGCAGAGCTTTTCATGTACTGTCAGCCAAATTATCAGTTCTGATTTTAGGGTTTTTATTGTGGGACAGGATTAGTTCTCAGGGGAGAAGCAAGTGGATACAGGCTCGGTTTTAGAAAACAGATTGAACAGATGGTTTAACGGAGATTTTTAAAAACTTATCTATCAGGCAAATCCCCTGTTTTTGAAATCATAGAGCAGTATCTGAACTCCCAGGCGTAGGGCTACACTGAGGTTATGGTTTGGATCTCAGGGAGCCCAGAGCCAGTGCCAGGCCCCAGTCCCAGTGAGCTCTGACTGTCCGTGGTGCATGAAGGGCAGAGCTGGTGGATGGCACACTCCCACAGGTGAGCTTTGGTTACAGGCAAGCTCGGGCTTCAGCAGAGCATGAGTGGTTTGGGAACTCACCTTTTTAACAATTCTCATTATGCATGGCACGAACATCATCATTCTCTTAAACCAAAAGAGACAGACAGTCATCCATGCCAAATGCCAGTCTTGTAGTTTTACACAAACTGTATAATCTGAAACTATAATATATGCCACTCTCCATTTCTAGGGCAGGATGCCCTGTGCTAGAAATATCACTATATACAAAATTTAGGCACCTGAAATGAATTTGCAAATTCCTTTTCTAGAAACAGACATAAAAATTTCTAGATATTGTTTTGTCCCTGGCAAATTCTTTGGCCTTTCCTCGGGAGAGTGCAATGGATACTGTATGTTGCATACAGGGTATTTATGGGACCAGTTCCTTTTGCTTACCTCCTCAGTCTGCTCTGTTTGCTCACCAGTTTGTTTTTGTATTACTGATAAATGTCTAAGCAAACGTCCTGGGCTGTTTACCCACCACAACAGCCTACCTGGTAAGGATCTCTAGCCTATTCTCACAGAATAAGCAATAAAACAGGAAATCCAAGAAACTGAAATGTGATCTGTAGCAGGACCCAGATGCAGATTAAACTCTTTCATCATTACCAGCATTTACAAACACCGGGGGACAGGATGGCTGCCCAGCTGAGGCTTTCCTCAGCCACGACAAAAGTGACTCAGGGATATTGGTATTTATGCCATAGCAAGGCACTGGCCCCTGTGAGGATTTGCTGCCTAGGCTGGCATCTGTGACAGACAATTGCTGCCATTTCTATGCTTTCCTATCTCGTTATTGACCTGTCTCTCCCTTGTCTGGGCTGCTATGGGTCTGCCCCTGTGCAGGTGAGCAGCAGGGATGATGTGGGGGGAACTCCCACCCTCAGCCCTGTGCTCCTGAAACACAGCCTTCTTCCCCTTGGCTGCTCTCTCTCTTTTCCACTTTCATAGAAATATGAGCACTTTTTAAAACAGGCACATTCCTTTGGTAAGTGTGATTTGATATAGTGGCCAAAGATACTTGAACCATTTGTATCAAACTGATGAGCTCACTACATCAAAGATTGCTTGAGGATTCAAGAAAGAAAAAGCCAAAGAGATAGAGAAGAGTTCTTTTAAAAATCTGTAGTTCTAAAAAAGACGCAACCTCATGTGTCTTTTCCTCTAAGTATTTTAAGATTACAGCAGCTGATTTTCTGAGGGAAGAATGTGATTTATTTGGCTGATTGAAAAGCGACAAAGCCCAGTCCTACGCTGCTACTGAACACAGCACTGTGCTGCAGAGAGTAATTGCCTGATGGGTGCTGCTGGCTGGGGCATACAGAGAAAGAAAATCCCTCCAGGGGGAGGGAAGGCAGACCAAGGGGGAAGAAATCTGTGTATCTGCATGTGTTTGCCAGTGGATCCAGCGCCAATTACAAGAATTACTATTAAACTGCTGTAATAGCTCATTGTGGCAAACACGTCTGTAGTGCGAGACATAAATCATGAGCAAACAATGCCTAGCAGGTGGACAGAGTTCACAGTTTGTGTAAGCTACTTCCTTGGCAAGAAGCTTGTCTGGATTCGTGCCCGGAGGCCAGGTGCTGTGTGCTGACTGACAGGACTAACCTCACAGCACTTTCCCCTGGCACATTGCTACACAGTTTGCTTTACGAAGGAAACCACACTCTAAAAATAGATGCAGAATGGACAGGGAAATTCTTGGAAAACCAGCACTGGTCTGTATAGCAGCTTAGCTCCTAGTCCAGCATTAGCACAGAACTTATTTTCTTATTCTGCCAATTTGTAATCATTTCCCTCGGGACTGATTCTATTTATTCTGCCTGGCTTCCAGCCACTTTCCCTGCTGTCCAGTAATGTACTTATTAGTGGATTCCCCAGGGGAGGGTCTTCATTTGATTCACTATCTCAGCTCTCTAATTTTTTCCAGTTCAACACTGCATGCCCTAAAATCAATAAATCCACCTAGTAAAGAGTTATCCCACTGCTAGCAGTATGATTGAGGTAACTATTAAGTGGGTAATTATACAGGTATTCATGTGGTATTAGCAAGACATTTCACCATGATGTTTATAGACAATGCTCTCTCTTTCATTGCCACTATTTTCCTCAAATCCCAGTCCTAGACCTCCTGTGTCTTCTGGCCAATTTACTGCCAGCAGCCTCACACTGCACTTGCACTCCTGCCCAGAGCAGCTCTGTAATGCGAGCAGAGGACACTGACAATGTATCTAAAGAGCACTGTGCAAAGCCATGGGATGAAAAGGAGAATCACTTGCAGGAGAGGCACTGGAGCTGTTTGTCCCCCGTGCTGGGCCGGACTGAACAGGCAGCTTCTGCAGCCAGCCCTGCACCACTGCAGCCAGCCCTGCATCACTGCAGCCAGCACTGCACCGCTGCAGCCAGCACTGCCCCACTGCAGCCAGCACTGCCCCACTGCAGCCAGGATGCACCACTGCAACCAACACTGCCCCACTGCAGCCAGCACTGCACCACTGCAGGCAGCACTGCACCACTGCAGGCAGCACTGCACCACTGCAGGCAGCACTGCACCACTGCAGGCAGCACTGCACCACTGCAGGCAGCACTGCACCACTGCAGGCAGCACTGCACCACTGCAGGCAGCACTGCACCACTGCAGGCAGCACTGCACCACTGCAGGCAGCACTGCACCACTGCAGGCAGCACTGCACCACTGCAGGCAGCACTGCACCACTGCAGGCAGCACTGCACCACTGCAGGCAGCACTGCACCACTGCAGGCAGCACTGCACCACTGCAGGCAGCACTGCACCACTGCAGGCAGCACTGCACCACTGCAGGCAGCACTGCACCACTGCAGGCAGCACTGCACCACTGCAGGCAGCACTGCACCACTGCAGGCAGCACTGCACCACTGCAGGCAGCACTGCACCACTGCAGGCAGCACTGCACCACTGCAGGCAGCACTGCACCACTGCAGGCAGCACTGCACCACTGCAGGCAGCACTGCACCACTGCAGGCAGCACTGCACCACTGCAGGCAGCACTGCACCACTGCAGGCAGCACTGCACCACTGCAGGCAGCACTGCACCACTGCAGGCAGCACTGCACCACTGCAGCCAGCATGCACCACTGCAGCCCCACAGCCAGCTCTCAGAACTGCCACAGCCTTCCTGCTCACCGCTGAGATTCCACCTGTTAGCCCAATATTTTACCTTGAAGTAATTTACAAGAGATAATAGCAGTATTTGGAATATATGAGATTTATACAATTCTAAGTAAATACTAATTAAATTCTTCTTTCCTTATAAAGCCACCGGGACAGATCAGATTTGCAGTTCTCTCTCTCACAAGAGAACTTGAAGTTTCTTATAAAAAAATCTGGAAAACATACTTTGGCTATACCCCAAATCTGCATTTTCAATTTTTTCACATTTCAAAGAATCAGCAGCAGAAAGAAAGCAGACACTTCTCCCACAGAATAATTTTGTTAAAATCCCACCTTTCAATCAAAACCAAGTTAGAGATTTTTTTTTCACTTGTCCTGGCAGAAGGAACCCCTTCCTGAGATCAGCTGTGGTACCAGACCCGCAGGAGAGTATTGCAATAAACCACACGTGCTGGACAGAGGCAGGCACAGAACCCTGGATGCTGAAATGCAGCCTCTATTCCTCGTCATGATAACAAATAATATGTACCCATAGGAGGATGTGGTAGGAATATAACAGTGTTCAGACAACCAGAAATGCAGTGGAATCTGAAGATCAGACTTTAAATCAAAGTGTTCACATATTCAAATATGATTGCCCTCATGGCCCATATTACTGAACAAGCACTGCTCTCACTGATAGCAGCATGTGCTCCTGAGGAGCTGCAGCCCTAAACACAGCCGTTTTAGGAGCTTAACATACTCAGGCTTGAAAATTTCAGACTATTTTTCTTTTACAGTGTTTAGAACCATATCTAAGCCAGAAAAGTCTGCAATTACCTAAATATAGATAAACATGTCCTTGAAAACAACAAAAAGTCTCTTTATTTTAAAAGATAGCAGCCAGAGTTGGAGAGCATTTGGGAGAAATATTTTTGCCAACTCCTGCCTTTGCCTGCAGAGTGAGAAGTGTAATTGTTTGGAGAGATGCAAATGCAATTGAGTAGCTCCCACGCCCTGAGGTGCTGGAGAGGTGGAAGACCCAGGGCTGGATAATCACTCACTTCCAAATTTCCTGTCTGAGAGGTGATAATGAGACTTTACTTACCACACAAGCAAGTGCTAGTTAGAGCTGTGTGTATCTGAACGGCACAGAACTGACTGTTCCGTGTTGTATCTGTGCACAGAACAGCCTGCTTCGCACAGCACTCTGCTTTGCACCAAGGTGAGAGTAGAACGAGGCAGATTTTGTTGACAGAAACTTTGTATTCAGTAAAAGCAAAGGAAACAGAATACTAAGATACTGAAGATCCTGGTTTCCAGTTGTAGTGGGTTGACCCTGGCTAGATACACCAATATAACAAAACTCTTTATGGCTTTCACAAAGCCAGTTCAAGACAGCTCCTTGGTTCCTTGGTTCAGATTTAAAGAGGCTTGTTTCCTTTCCTCTCAGCAGGAAAGGCTTCCTCTCTCTGCTCATTACCGAACTCATTCATTCTTGAGTTGCAGTTAGGTATTCTTTAGAGGAATCTTCATTGAGACAAAAGGAGCTTTGTTTTGGTTTTGCTTATTATATCTTCTTCCTACTGGACTAGAATAAACATGTATAACCCAACAGGTCCAATGAGCTATCCAGTCACTCTTATTTTATTTAAGCCTAATTTTCTTTGTCTTTGCTGTATTTTCCAAATGCTTTATGAGACTAAATGTTACTGGATCAGAAGAAACATATTGACAAAACTGAAGAGTGCATGTAGAAACTGGGGCGATGGAACTGATCCTTTCTCTTACCCTCCAGATTGGTTCCCTTTATAAAGTGCAAAATTATTTCCCTGTGCTGTTGTCAATGAAAACTTTTCCACAATCTTCTTGAACATCTCTATTTCATCATTACATTTTATCTTTTGTCCTTCTTTCTAAAACCACTATTTTAGTGCTCTAGTGTCCCCTTGTCTCTGTACTTCATCGCTTAAGTCCCAGACACCATTTTAAGGAAAGTTACAAAAAGCAAAGGTACAAAAACTGAGTTGCAATATGTGGAACTGACACAGAGGAAAGAACCTGTTAACTGTCCTGGTCTGGTGTTCCTAGGCAGCATGTTCAATTTGAAACTGAAATGATTCTGTAATTTGTTCAGCCAGTAGAATGGAAAAGTAATTTCCTTATCAGAGATCATCCCAATGAAATGTGGAGAGCCGGATTTACAAACCCACCGCTTCCACCCTGAAGCACAAGGGCACTGTCAGTGACTCCAGCTGGTTTGTGTGAGCACTCCCACCAGTGTGCTCTGCTGCCCTGCTGCACAGCAAACAGAAATGCAGCCCAAGCCCACACCTCCCATACAAACCCCTGCCTCCTACCCCTCCAGAGAAAGCTGGGACCCTGCGGGGACTGTGGTGCTCCAGTGGTGACAACACAGGGCCAGTGCAAGCCGTGCCCAGAGCATCAGCCCCGCCAAGAGAAGTCTGCACACTCCTGAAGGGCTGTTTTCTCTCCTTGTGCTTTAGAGAAAGCAAGCATGAAAGACACTTTGCCGCCTTCCTCAGGAGCTAACAGAGCTCAGGGCTGCTGTCAGAAGTCTCCAAGGGCTCCCAGAGAAGTCTGAATTGTGGAGGTCCATTGAAGCATTTGGGACTGTTGATGTAATAAAACATCACGGAGGTCAGCAATGGCTGTAAAGCTGTAAAACTGGCTGCACAATCCAGTTCAAATCAGCATCCTGAGAATGGGAAAGAACATCCTGCTTAACCCTGCACACTTTAAAGTCACCTCACACTAGGGCGTCCCTATGAGCTATAAAAGCCAAATGTCATGCAGGCCAGAGACAGATACTTACGACTTTGGAAAGTAGTTTTTTTTAAACAAAGCATTCTCTATCATGTTAGCTACATTCTCTTCAAATTATCTTTCTTTTTCCCCTGAAAAGCAACCTCAGCATAGCATTGAGCCTACAGTTCTCTCTTCCATGGCAAAGCACGTGGGCCTCCTCCTAATTCTGTAACCAATGGCTTCCTGTCAAGGCTTGCACAGCATTTACACTGTAATTCAAATGAAAGTGTTCTGTGATTTCACAAGTGATACTGTCAGTTTAACAGCATTTTTATTGCTACACTTACTTTTAATGTTTCTGCACAAGATCAACCAGAGAAACAGAAAAAAGCCTGTTTTGAAAATAACAATAGTGCAAAAAAAGTATGATTTCCCTTCCCTAGTGGCACTGCTGTAGTCAGTATTCTATCAGAGCCGGTGATGATTTCCTAGAACGTCTTTCTCCCCCTGAGCTCACAGGCCGTGCACTGACCTTGTACAAGTGATTATAATTCCAAGGACTGCATCCAGTCTTGGTGCAGGCAGCTGTGCAAGGCTATAGCTTCACAAATGGCTTTAAGCTGACCTGCAGGTGAGGAGGCAATCCCATCCTTCTCCCAGCCCTGCCCTCACCACAAGACTGAACACCTCCTCTCACACCAGCAGGAGCCCTTGGGGACTGCACACTGAGCCTGTCAGGGAGCAAATCTGATTTTAAAAGGACCTTTTGTTTGTTTGCCTTCCAGTTAATTTTGAGCTGGATCAGCTGATCAGTTCCTGATCCTGCTCACCCCAGTGTCACAAAGGAAGTGGTGAAAACATGCAGCGATGTCGAAAGGGAAAAAAGGGTAGCTCACATTTCAGTTAACTCAAGTTCAACAATAAAAACACAGTCCAAGCTACACACAGGACTAAATGTTTCCCAGTTACATGAATTCAGCCTTATAGATATAAAATATGTGCACTACAATTATCATGGAGAGAGTTTTGTCCTGGATACAAGATGCACAAGCCTATAAATAGCAAAATTATGTATTATGACCAAACTTTCTATTTTATGCTAATGTGATATCAAATTGGTTCAACACATCCTTATCAAAGATCTTTAGTTTATCAAATGCAGACCTCCATCACTCTTAGTATTTAGTGGAGAAGAATTCACATATTATCTCACAAATGCATGTTAGTTTACTCATATACTCCAGTATTAAAAAACAACCTGACCAAATTTGCAGGTGCAGACAATAAATCCCAGAAATTACATTTCTGTACAACTGCATTTGGGACCCTGAGTGTCAAAGAAGCAGGAGATGCAGCACCACGTTATTGATGTTTGCTCCTTTTCCTCCCGCAGCACCCGGAGCGGGCCCCAGCCGAGTCAGTCCCTTGGGCATGGTCTGACCTTAGTGTGAGAACAACTCACCAGAGCCCTTCAGCACAGGCTGCAGCTGCAGGGCAGCAGGCGACAGAATGCGGAGCCAGTGCCAATCCCTTGCCCCCAAAATCATGATCTACATCTTCAAAACCACTGAGGTGCATCGGGAAAAGCAGGAATAGAACTGGAGAAAAGAAGAGCAGATGGATGGATTCCATGTATTCCACGTGTATTTATGTGCCACAAAACATTTTTTTCTCTGATCTTCAACTCTCTGTTTTATATGGAAGATTCTTTCTGCTCTAGTTGTGAGAACACCACGAGTTTTGAACCAGCTGCATAATTCCAGCCTCCAGTTCTTCATTTCAGTGTCTGTGCACCGGCCGTGCTGACACAGAGGTAGGTGGCTTTTCCCGCTCAGTGTAATGACAGAGGAAATAATGCACATGCGGTCAGGAAGAAGCAATTAACAAAAACAAAAACAAGCACTATTGTTCATGTTACTTTACTTCAGGTACTTACAGAGAACAAAATACAGAAAGTGAACCTTTGCTTGATTGTGTTAGCTCAGGGCAAATACTTATTTTCATACAATCTGCAAAGCTTCCAGCAGCCTTTTTTAGTTCTGCCCCAAAAGAATAAATTCTGTAAGAATGTTAATGTGTCAGGAAAAAATGTAAGGAGTTGCAAACATGTAAATGGTCTCACATGGGAAAAAAATCACTTGGAACAACCCCAGCTTAACTGACTTTTAACTGACTGATTTCAATCCAAATCTGACAAACTTCCAATTTGCAAAAGAAAAAAAGAATTTGCAAAAATAACCAACCAAAAAACCTGTCCTACTTCAAGCATATTAAAGTTTGATACATCCTCTTTTCTTTAGATAAATATACCTGAGCCTGCTGTCAAGGCAATGTTTCTCCATTGTTGGCCTTAGGGGGTAAAGATCAGATCACATAGCATTATGTCAGGAATAATAGAAACACTTTCCGCACCTGACTTAAAAACAAAACTGCTTAAAAATACCCTGAATTGAGAAGGACCATTTGATTAATTAAACCAAAAATCTTCTCTCAGTTCGAGAACTCAATGAGAGCCCTTAATTACATAATCAAAAATTATGTCAGGAAAGAGCATAATGAGAATCTAATTATGCACTTTTTAGTACGTGATTGGTTTTAAGTAGGTGTGTATGATTGAGGAAGAGCAAAAGAGGAGAAATATGATAAAAGAAGTGAATCAGACAGTAAAAAACAAAGAGTTAGCAGAGGAGTGAGTAATAGCAAATACAGCCTTCTCTCAGAGTGTCTCCCAAAACGGAATGTTTTGACCTGACTACAGAATGATGAAATAACACACACTTCTTCCCCAATTACATGCATTTAGGATTTGACACAAATCTCACTGAAGCCTATGAAAAGGAAATAAGCTGCATTTCCAATTAATTAGTGAGTTCAATATCAGGAATATTTGCAAAATGTTTTGTCCACCTCCCCTGACCTCATGGGAAGGCTGCAGCTCTGGGTTCTCACTGTGTTGTCGCTCTGCCGAGCGAGACAGTGATGTTACATTTTACAAAAGCTTGTGTGCAGGTGCCATGATACAGTTTATAGTATCTCCCTCTTTCTTCTCAAATCCCGAATCCTTTTTGTCATGAAGTTGTGCTAACCTTCAGTTTTCTCTAGGATATTAGAGCTATCAGACAAGTGGGGATGCCAAGGAGAAGCACGAGCCCTGGGCACTGCTGTCTCATGGCACTCACAGTGGCCTAACAACCCCGCAGGTAAATCTGAGTTGCTGACTGGAGACCCATGTGATTGCCTCTGAGTGGGCTCTGTTTTGCACATATTCACGGTTCTCCTGGGCAGCCACCTCAGACGTACGCATCTCAGTTTCCCTGTTTTCTAATGGACGTAGTACTTATGTCCTTCTACCACCCACCATGTGTCTAATTAAGTGCTTTCAGACTTTACCTGAATGTGTGTATTGTATTATCCTCTAATCACAGAGAATTCCACACAACCCTTCCTAGAAAAAGAGGATTCTTTTTCTTTGTTCTCCATGTTCATTCTAAGCCTCTACTTGTTCCAAATCACTCTGCTGTCAAGTTACCTGAGCATCTTTATCTTAAACCTATTTTTAGGCTGATGTTAAAAAGGGAAATGCAAATACTCCACTGGCAGTCTAGGTTCCTGGAGAGTGGGAAGCTAAGAAATTATTTCTGCAAAGCTCACTGCAAACCACTTCCAGATATCCTGCTTGACAGTTAATAATTTGTAGAAATCAAAGGGATTAATTCTTAGCTATAATAAATCTCTTATAAGCCAGAAATAGGGATTTTCTTTGAAATTCCCTAAAGTTAGCAGAAAAAAACATCTATTAACTTAGCAAAGTGTAGAACAGTATGCTTTTGGGAAGCCTGATGAACAGATAGTGCTTTTCAGAAAGGAACAGCAGTGGCTAAAGGAGAAGAAACCAAGTAGGGGAAAGGCAGGTGTGTGGTCCATCAGGTCTTTCTTGCTGAGCCTAAAGGGTATAGAACAACAAACTGTACAATCACTCAGGATTTCTAGATCTTCTTTCTACAGGAAATAGGGTACCAATCACATCTCACACAGCTTCCCGGGGGCTTTCCTAGAGCCTTCAGAGGCCAAGAGTGAATAACATTTTCTCCTACAAGACTGAATACAGCCAGTATGCAGATGAACACAAAATGGATGATTATTTCCTTTGGTATTGTGATACCATGTGGAGATCTTGTCACCTTGCTGCTAGTGGGACAGACAACATAAAAATGTAACAGCTGCAAACAACTTACAAGCACACGTAAATTAATTACATCTTCAAGAAGGACCTTGAATTCATGGTAATTGATGTCAGACTCCTTGTAATTGACTCCCTGACCGTTTTACAAAGTAGCAGCATTTTTTTTTTTTTGCTTTTGAACTGCTCACTAGAAAACACATATTGGCAGTAAAAATTCTCTTCAAAACTAAAAGTAGTTGTAAACTACTTCCTTTTAAAAAATATAAAAATTTAAAATGAAGCCAGAAGAAAACAAGCTAGAAGGAACATATTTTCAGCTGGAGTTTCAGTCAGTTAACACATAGTAGCCCTTCAATAATAAAAGAGCTTGCTGGCTAATTACATATTCTTTTCCTTTAAAATAAAAATCCATGCTAGCAACTAATAAAATATCCATTCAAAGGTAAGGATTATGTGTGTCTGCAATAATTTGGACTTTGCCAAAACGAATTTTCCTAGAGCCAAAAGAAAACACTTCCTAAAAAAGAGTGAAAAATCTGCCTTTAATTTTAATGGAAGCCTTTTTCCTTAGCATTTTAATCTTTCCAGTCACAAGTAACATCCTTTTTAAAAACCTCGCCCAGTAATGCTTTCAGCACTGCCGCTACAGCTGGAGGAGGGTGTTGGAGCAGCTCAGCGCACACCCTCCGCTGTCACCCTGCTCACGCTGTCCTGGGCTCCTGGCTCAGCACTTGCTGCGGAAATGAAATCGTGCTACGATTTTTGAGGGAAACACAGAGGAGACAGAGTTAACAACAGCTTTAAAACTAACAACTTTCTCATTCAGCCACAGGGTGGGGGCGTAGCTTTGGTGATGGCGATTTCTCCTAATCGGGTATATTGGTATTTAATCAAGATCTTTTAGAAAAAAGTCTTGCCTCCTGCCTCTTGCCCCAAACAGAATAAACTCATGTAATGATTTTAGAAAAGAGATCAACTGGACACAAAATGAGTAAATAAATGAAAATGCTGTAGTGACTTTCAGAAGAAAGCAAAAGGTTAAATATAAACAACTTGAAAGAAAACCAGTGAATTTAGAGTCTAATCTGACCTTCTGGAGATTCTGCTTCCCTGTCCCTGTCCCAGACCCGCCCCGCAGTGCTCTCCCACATCCCAGAGCGCTCCTCAGTGCAGCTGAGACCTGCACAGAACCCAGACCCATCCTGGCCAATCCCTCCCCTCGGTGCTTTTCCTTCGGACCCTAAACATTTAGGGAGGTAAGACCTTTCCCACACGTTCCTTCCCATTTTGAGAAATCGTGTTTCAGACCGACCCGGAGTGAGGGGAACGTTTGTCACTGAGGAGGATGCAGAAAGTGCTACCACAGGGTACCGTGAGAGCCATGATAATCGCACACCTTGACCCAACACTACCTCATTAGGCGACATGGGGAAATAAAATATTGACACTTGATAAAGACAGTTTCCACACCTAGGGCTGAAAGCATTTGAGATATTTTCTTTACACTGCAGACCTGCAGCCCGCTGCAACTGTATCTTGACCCAAGAGCTGTTTTCTCATTCCACGTAATGTGATATCCATGAAGCCTTGAGATGACAATTGGTTATGTTAGACTACCAACACTTACTCCTGAATAGAAAACTTAAAAACCAGAATAATGATCAGTCAAGACAGAAAAAAAAGCCCATGTTAACATAAAAAAAGTTCAAGGGGTATTTTGGTTTAGCCTGGGGAAGACGACAATTGTTACACTATTTGTTACGTTTAGTTTTGCTAAGTTTACTTTTTAAGGCAGTATATCCAATAAGCGTCTCTATCATTATGCCTCTTAAGAGTTCACATTATAAACATTTTAAAATTTTCCTTTTGAAACCTTTTTCCCTAATTAAAAAAAAAAAAAATTTGCAGTTTGACAAAAGCCTGGCAGTGTTCTTATGATGGCATGAAGATATTTGGGAAGATCTGCACTGGTATGAATCAAGTTAGCTTTTTGGGAATGGGGGGAGTAGCACTGAATTGCAGCCCCAGCCTGTTCTTGTGTGCAGTTTGCCCTCTTCATCCCTGCCCTTATGCCGTGCACTCGCTTTGCACAAGCAGTTGCAACCAACTTAAAACCTCTGCATTTTGGATTCACAGTGATGAAACACGTTTTTTGTATTTATTCTTTGTTGGCGTGTAAATCTGTCATACCTTATTTCTGCATATTTGTGTCCATTCTGGTGTGTGCATTCCCGTGTGACAACTGAGCGCGTGCTCACAGTCCCTGGGGAATACAGGATCACAGAGTCACCGCAGGCCAGCACCCTGAGCGGTGGGCAGGGCAGGGGCCCTGCGGGGCTGGGGGCGAATGGGCCCTGTGGGGCTGGGGGCAGATGGGCCCTGTGGGGCTGGGGGCGAATGGGCCCTGTGGGGCTGGGGGCAGATGGGCCCTG